>JAQIXI010000028.1:0-49823 GCA_034700165.1 Galumnidae sp. Gr-Ori-00277 | reverse complement strand
CATGTGTTAACTCAAGTCAAGTAAACTCTCGTCAAACTCTCCTCCCGTTTCTCACGTGTTTTCATTATATTTACTAATGTTTTGAAATTATGTTTTCCACTAATTTTCTAAACTTTAGTCTTAAAAAACACAAATTTTGAATCATTTCTCAGTTAAAGTGAATCATTAAAACAATTAAAATTTAGTCATTAAATATTTATTTAACAAAATGTCAAAAATAATAACAAATTTAAACTCAAATTTAGTGAATATTTTTTACAGAAATAATTTTTATTTGAATCGTCGGATCTGTTTGTCGTCAAATTGTTTTAAGAATCAAAATGATGACAACAAAAGTGAAATCAAATCGAGTGATACCAAGAGTGAAGATAAAACTAAAATTGAATTGACTAAAGACAGAATCAAAGAAATTGATGAATATAAGTTAGGTCCAAATGAAGGCCTTTATGACCCGACAACTGACCCTTGCATCAGCCCAAAGCTCATGCAATACAAATATCCGCAGTATTTTACGCGAAGATTAAAACAAATGGGAATGAAAAGAGCCGTTAATATAATAAAAGATGATTTGTCTCTTTTAAAAGAAGGAAGAATTCATAGAAGACCTGATGAACAGCCACTTCCATATCAGGTCGATATAGTGATCTTCGGGGGCGGTATTATTGGCTCAAGTATTGCCTATTTTTTAAAGGCGAGGGCAACGAATAGCTTTACCTGTGCCGTCATTGAAAGGGATCCGACAGTAAATATCAGTTTTATTCTAAAATTTATGATAAATTAAATGTTTTTGTTTAGTATAGGAGAGCGTCGACCACTCTTTCCATTGGAGGCATTAGACAACAGTTCTCAATGAAAGAGAATATTTTAATGTCAATGTTTGGAATGGATTTCCTCCGGAATGTCAAAAAGCATTTGAGTGTCTTAGACCAGGAACCGCCTGACCTCTGTTATCATCCTCACGGATACCTCATTTTAGCGAAACCTGAGTCCGCTGAACAACTAATTGAAAATCATAAGTTACAAACAGAACTAGGTGCTTTTGTAGAGCTTTACACTTCTAATAAACTGAAAGAGAAGTTTCCCTGGCTCAATGTTGATGACATCGCCATCGGCTCATTCGGAGTCCAGAATGAAGGCTGGTTTGATCCCTGGGCTCTACTCATTGCTTTAAAAACTAAAGCCGAAACTCTGGGAGTGGAGTATTTGCAGGCGGATGTACTTGACTTTAACATTAAAAATAACGCCCGAATAGGTCTTACCGATGAAACCGGAGAAGACACTCAAACTGTTAATCACGTCATTGTCAGAGAACCCGACGGAACGGTAAAGCAAATTGAATTCGCCCTGGGGATAGTCTGTTGTGGCGCTAACTCCGGATTTATAGCTGAGAAGTTAGAATACGGACAGAAAAGAGGCTATCGATCAATAGCCTTACCCGTAGAGCCCCGGTATATATGATTCATTTGTTTCATTAATTATTTTAATTTAATCTTAATTAGGAAAAGATATGTTTATGTCTTCAATAGTCCGGATGGACCGGGAATTGATTTCCCTCTACTGATTGATCCCTCAACTGTTTTTTGTCGAAGGGAAGGGTTGGGCGGAAATTTTATTTGTGGCCGTAACCCAAGTGAGGTATTGTAACCACTTTTTAAAAACAAGTCTTTATAATATTTTATTTAAGAGCGAAGAACCGGATGTAAGCAATTTGGATGTCGACTATTCTTATTTTGATTCACACATTTCAAGTCAATTGAGTCATAGAGTGCCTGCTTTTAAGGACTTGAAGTTAAAAGGTGCCTGGGCAGGTTTCTACGAATACAATACTCTCGACCAAAACCCTATTATCGGAAGAGATCTTTATTATGGAAATATTGTTTGGGCCACAGGTTTTAGTGGTCAGGGAATACAAATGGCACCGGCAGTGGGCAGAGCTGTTCAAGAATTGCTTTTCGACGGAAGTTATCAGACAATAGACTTGAGTCGCTTTTCATGGAATCGAATCGCAGAACAAAAACCTTTGAGAGAAACAAATATCTTCTAAAAATATCAAACTTTTATTATTACTAAACTTCAATTAAAAATTGATTAAAACCTATCAACTCTTTAAATGGATTATCTCTGAGCGCCCATCGGAGCAAATATATTCCCGCCCTGTTTACTGGCGGCCCGCGAAGGACTGAATCCCAATATTTTCTGGATATTCTGTTTTAAAAGAGGATTTAAAATAAGCCTTTTTTAAACGATATAATACCTGTCGTATAGACATTGTACACAATATGTAGAGGAAGATAAAGGAACAGTCGGTGTAGTCGTCGCCACTAAGATTTCGATGCGATAATCCCTGAATCAGTGAAATCGGAACAAAAGGCAGTTTCGCGACAACTCTTCCGTCAAAACTTTTTGTTTAAATAAAGATATCATTAGATTTGGACACAAATTAAGTGTTTTTTATGGACCAATACTTACATACTATTAAACATTGAGAGTAAAGCAGTGAACGCGAATCCGATGGCAAACATTGACTTCATTTTTACTAAAGACAGGTCTCTGTTGTGATTCTTAAGTTTTTCTTCTTCTCGTTCCAACTTTTTCTTCATTTGTTTGTCATTTGTTTCTCCGATCGTTTCCTTCCTTTTCTCCACTTTTTTCCATAAATTTATTAAAATTTTAACATTAAATGAATTACAAAAAATTCAAATGAATTAAAACTTTACATTGATTTAAGTAAATGACTTAAGACTTACATCGTTTGCACTGTCGCTCGACTTCGGCTTTCAATCGCTTATATTTATCTGTTCTGTAGACCATAAGCCACGTAAGACCTAAACTAGTGATCATTTAATGACAAATTCTTTTAAAAATAATTCAATCAAACCTTCGCCTAAAAGTGCTGTAAAAATAGAGATGAAGACAATGAGGACTCCGTCGGACCACATCTTTGAAGATAAACACACTTTTGATTGAAGTTATTAACAATCGATTAAAAGCCGAAAATCAGTAAATAATGATTATAAGACCAATAAAAATACATTTAATCTGAGTCAAAGTCTTATCCATAAAAAGTGTGACGTCACTCCTGTATTAACTAATGGCAAAATGCCGTGCAACTATATGTATCTATAAACATGCTATATACAGGTTAACATCTTTAGCTATGATTTGTATATTTAACTATAGTTATGTTTTATTTAATACAAGTTTTTATACATTTATTAAAAAACAAAATAAAAGTTTAATTCAATAGAAATTAGTTTAAACTTTTTATTAAAGAATTTATTATTAATATAAATAACTCATTGAATGAGAAATCGATTGAAATCAATGCAATCATTAAATAAATATTTAGAATTTTTTTAAAAATTTTGTATTGAAAACAATAAGTAAAACATTTATGTTAAATGAGCATGGTATCTTAAATGTTCAGACATAATAATGTACACAACAAATACCTTTAATGTACTTTAAATCTAAAATATGATTTCAATCAAATCTAATCTGATTTCAATAAAATGTTAGCTTGGTAACATAATGCTATTTAAGGCTTAATATATTGATAATATTATAATTTATAATATTATTTATAATTTATAAATTATTTGAAAACAAGTCAAATAAAAACACCCAAAATACTAGTCCACAAAATGTTACATAAAAATAATTATTATTATTCAATATTTTTATTATTATTATTCAATATTTATTATTATTATTATTCAATCTTTATTATTATTATTATTATTATTACACTTAACTACCAGCTTTATAAAATACCTAAAATACCAAATCTATGAAATAGCAAGTTTTTATAAATAAATGCTAAAATTTCATAACCACTTACATAGAGATAAAGTCAAATATATACCCAATTTTATGAAATCCGGTTTTGCGAAGTGAAGATTTTGAGCTTATATAAAACTGGTAGATAAAGTATATTTATTATTATTCTAATTACTAATAATATATAAATTAATATAATTTAATTTAGTATGGGAAAAATAAAACTTTCCAGGACATTTTTGCTTTTTTTCTTAAATACAGTTATTTCATTTAAAATTAAATCCTTTAATAATAAGTTGAATAATTATTTAACCCTTACTTTATGTTGTATCATAGTCAAAACTATTTTAATAAAAAGTACTGACCAAAGGCTATCAATGTCTAAAAAATATAAATTCCGTTAATTAGTATTATGAATTAATCGACATTATTAATAGATTAAATTTTCTTTTGTTCATGTGATCAAACTTGATTCTTAATTATTCCTATCTTAAATAATAATATATTAATTAAAACATTTTATTAGAGTGGAATTTAATTGTATGTTTTTGTTTTGGGTGTATAATTCAATTTAACCGTTATTTACAATAAGAGCTTTTTTCACTTTATTTATCATTTTAATTATTTTTTTAATGATTATTGTTATTTTGAATGGAAATTAATTGAAATTTAAATTAAATACAAATTAAATCAATTATTATAAATATTAATGAAAACTGCAATACTCACTTGTCAGTGTGGAGTCTAAACTGTACTTATGCTAATTAGTTCTCTACTTTTTTAATTCTAAATAATACACTAAACTTCTTATAACTTACATTCTTTCTAAACTGAGATTCTCTCAAAAATGAACAAATATCTGAGTCCCGATTTATTCTTTATAACAACCCATTATTTTTCAAAACTGAAAACCTGCCTAAAGTGAACAAGATCTTTTTTTAAACAGTGTTTTGTTTAAATAGATTAAAGTGCACATATTGAAAAACAACAGTTTTTATGGATAAGACTTTGACTCAGCATTTAATGATGAACTTATCACTTCTTTTCGCAGATTTAATTTCCTTGTTTAAACAATAATGACGTCACATATCTAAAACCACCCATCTACATTTAATGCTACTTCTTAACTAGATTAAAATTGATTAAACTTTAAATATCAAAACGAAGAAAAGTTTTTAATTGAATCTAAAATTTGTGATTTAATGGCAAATATTTGTGTTGTATAATAAGTAAGCAAGGTTATATTATTTAAAATAAAGGCATTGGTTCTGGGAATACATAGTTTGTGAAAATGCAATAAACTTACCTTTTTGTAAATAAACACAAAATGTAAATAATTTAATGGATTTTTTGGTGAAAATATTCATTCATTTTTGATAATCAAATGTTTAGTTTGTATTCATTGCATCCGTTTTTATATTAATATTTAATGGTCTCTAACTTTAATCATTAGTTTTATTGATTTTATCATTAATTTGTGATTTATTGTCATTAATCTGATATTTGTTTCTTTTGATAAAACTTTGAGTTTATTTTTGATATGAAATTCATTTGAAAAGAAGTGATAATTTTACCCCAAATTGAAACCACATTTAAAATAAGACATTTGTTTTAATTGTTTTTTAATGTTATTTGAGTTGTTTTTACTGTTTTTATTGACATTTAATAATATTAAAGATATTATGTTTTATGAAATATAATTTTAATCGAAATCGTATTACTTTTAAAATATTTAAAGTTATTCATAAAATATGAATAATTCAGAGGAAATACAAACAGAAGAGACGAGCACTGGATCTGAACGCAAGACTTGGATCAGTTTCGATGAAAGACAAGAAAACAATGATTTCCAAATTGAAATACCGTCCGATTCCGGGGAACAGAATAGGAGTGATTGGGCGACAATAGAGCCCACGAACTCTATTCAAATCAATAATCACATTAAGAGAAGTATCTCTTCAGTGTCTTCACCGGCTTCTAAAGTGGCCAATATTTTACCCCAAAACGCAACCATTAGTGCGAATATTATGTCGAATATCGAGAAGAATAAAATCGTCGAAAAGAGTTTTATCACTAATAATAACATCGAAATAAATGGAGAATCCAGTAATGGGTCGCAGACTAAGACTTTGCAAAATATTTCCCTCAAAGAAGTGAACGAAAGACAAACCATTGAATGCAATCACTCTTTGCCACAAAACAATGGCTTTTGTAAGTAAATTATCTGTTATTTCATTCACAAATAATTAATTAAATCAATTGTCAGCCAATGGGGACGTAATCGTAACAGTATTGCCAGTTAATGATCACTGTGCCTGGCTCACTCCAGCAACTTTTAAACCAGAATTAGTTCCAGAAGAGTTAATGGCTCAGACACTTTCGGTATGATTTTAATTCAAATAATATCTTAAATTAATTGAAGCTTTTTCTCAAATTTTTTTCTGATATTTATTGTGTTTATGTATAACAGCTAACAGTCGAGGATTACGTCTCTGCCATTCAAGTATTGGTAAATGATTTGAGATTCAATCTCTATATAATTCTTTACAAACGTTTGCTCGTCATTTGGATTGCATTGGGTTTTGTCGTATTGTTATCTCTTCTATTTTCTGGAGTAAAAGGTTTACCACTTTTTGTTGGAGGAGTTCTTTGGCTCATAATTAATGCTTTCGGAATATTTGCTTCAATGTATTGCAAAGTCAAAGTAAGAAATGCACTTATTTTTCAATAATTAATGATTAAATTATCTTCAAATGTATAGTTATATCATCTCTTGGAGAGATGTATATCTCAAGTAAACTCAATGTTATTCAAGTATAATATACTGCTGGGGGTCGACGATAGGGGAAACATCTCTTGTCATAAAATTAATTTGATTTTTGTTTACTTCGACGTCTCGTATTGTATTGTAAGCAAATCATTAAATTCCTATTCATATAATTTGAAACTCTATTTGTTTTTAAAAGAAATTTCTGAAAGATATGCTCGAAAATGAGAGTCAGTCGACAGCTCCCAATCAGGCCGTTTCGTCTCCCGTTTCAATAGTTTCTCGAATGGATATAAATACATCCGATATTGTGATCACTGGATCGCAACCAAAGTCTTTACCCCAAAAAGAGGTATTGTATTAAAAACATTCTTTTTGTTTGAATTACATATTTATTAAATACTCAGAAATTCGCTGAAAAACTTTTGCTGAGATATAGCCAAAGATGGGTTAAAGACTTCATCCGTCGTAAAATGGATTTGAATGTTCCACTTCATGCTGATTCTGCTGGTATTAGTATTACGCCCTTACCCTCCACTCCTCGACATTGTCGAACATCTCGCTGTTTGTGTCAGTTTATTGAAGAACATCTCAAATATAAGCCCTTAACACAATGTAATCTAAGAGAACTCTTTACGTAAAAACTGATGGAATTTATGTGCATTTAATGAATATTTTAAGTAATAAGTTTTGGGAAAAAATTTTGAACAAAACTGATATTCTTTCCGTCCAAAAGTTATTCCATGCAATTCTTTGCCCAAAAGTATTTTTAATTGTTATCTCATTTTGTGATATTTATAGACATAATGTTTTGATTAGTATTTTTGATGATTTTTTTGTGCCTTTAAATTATGTATTTTTATTGGAGTCGGGATTTATTTGACTTTATTTTTATAGATAAACGTTTAAATCGTTTTCAAACACTTATTTATAAAATAATAATAAAATTAATGAAATAAACAAATGCTTTGAAACAATTTTATTGAATCATTTTATATAAAGTTTAACATAACATAAAGTTTTCATTTTTGAATAGATATTAATTTTCATATAATATATCAATTAATAACTAATCCGTAAATAATTTTTGGGTTAAACCTATTTTAGGGTTTATTTCTGTTATTAAATTGTGTTGATTAAATCATAGAAACGATTATAACCAATGCTTATGAGCTGAGGCTCTCCTTATCGAACATATATTCTCCGAGTCCCTGTCCAACGCGACGTAAGTTTGTTATATAATCTGCGATTTGTTTCATCGACTCGACCTGTTCTGTCAGGAAATGGGTCTCCAAGAAGTCGAGGAACTATAAGTTTAATGATTTTTAATGATATCAACTATTTATTGAAATTTGAAACATTTTATACTTTTATATAGAGATTGAAATTAATTTTTTGTCTAAATATTTGAAATATAAATATATTTAGGGATAAAATTACAAACCTGAGGGTCGACGTGTTTAGACCCGATCGCATGTAAATCGAGAAGAGACTGATTCACAGTCTTTTCTAACTCAAGCGCCGCTTCCATTGCTTCCAATCCATTATTCCAGTCCTGTTTTGATGGTTTGGAGATATCTTGCAAAACAATACGACCCCCTCTCTTATTTTGAAAATCCATAAACATCTGTGCATGACCTCTCTCTTCTTCAGACTGTTTCTTGAAGAACTTATGGAAACCTGGAAGGGCCACATCGTCGCGATCGAAATGATAGGCCTCAATGAATTACAATTTAACATTTTGTTAATTTCTTTGGTTTTCAGCTAAACTTACCATTTGTTGGTAGACATAAGAGGCGTAGAGCTCCAAATTTATCTGTTTATTAACGCCGGCCTCTGACTCCGGATGGAAGTTTTGTCGCACTTGACTTACTTTAGACATCTTTTCACAAATGATTCAAAACAATTAGAATTTCAATAAAATTGAAACAAAAACTCAAAGTTAAGGTTAAGACTAATACTCTTTTTTATGGAAAATTAATAACTTATTATTGATTTATTCACAAATGTATTAAAATAGTATTATTTTTATGAATTATTATTAATTAATGAAGAATTGAGGGCAGAGTTGATGTCCGTTCAAACACTGTTGACGCAAAACACCAATTCTTTGATGAAATTCAAAGCACAGAATGAGTTTATATACGCGTTAGTGAACATACAAATACAACAAGAATATATTGAGGGCTGAGTTAGTGTGAGCACAGAATTATTTTCATTCGCTTCAATATTGTGCTAATGTAGACGTAATACAATTCTAGAGGAGGGGTCGCATTTATTCTGTTCTCTCTACTGAACTCGACTTTGAGATCTTATATCTCATCCAATCATTAAATAAATGCGTTTCACAAAAACAGATATTTGTTCACAATTTGAAAGTTGTTTTTTATTTAACTTATCATAAATCAAACTTTTTCGTCATAAAACTCTGGACTCATTCTGTGCTCTTTAATAATTGTTGACTACTTATCGGTGATTCACACAAAAGTTGTGATCAATATTTTCTAATCAATTCTTATTATTATATTTTAATAAAATATTTTTTTAGTTCTAATTATATAAAATATTGTATTGAAAGCAATAATTGCATAATTATTTTGCATACATTTGAGAGGAAACACTAATTGCTTTCACTAAATAGAGTTATATTTGGCGTTCATTTTCTGAATAATAGTCATCACATTATTGTTATATTTTTGTTTATTCATTAACACAACTTCCAACCCATGAGTGAAATGCATTAAATTCAAACCACAATTTTCTGTTACCTTTTTAGATACATTTCTTCTAAATTTTTGGAAAATATATTATCATTTATTTGTTTATTTAAAATCATATCTAATATTAGATGACTTTTGTTAGAATCAGTCTAAACACTAAACTTTTAATTAAAATTAGTTTAAGTCATTTTTTATAGTATTTATCATAATTTTTGCTCAAAATATAAATTTGTGATAAACAGGATATATGAGAGGAACTAAAATAAGCAAGTTAAATTAGTAAAAACGAGGAAAATCAATATTCATATATTTTTCATCATAAATCCCAAATGAAAGACACAAATAATTCTAAAAATTTTAAAACTTTGAGTCAAATATAAAGGTTTTCATAATACGATCTAATGTTGTTATTCATAATAATAAAATTGCTTTTATAAGGTTTCAAAGTTTATAATCATAAGGAAAAATGAGGTGTTGTCGGATAACTTCAATGTCGTTTTCAGGCCCTCAAGTGTTCAACTAAACTATGATTAGTGCAAAACTTAAATGTCTGTCAATAACTCAATTAAATGAAACTCAAATTAAACTGAATTCTTAATAAATTTCAGCTAGACTCTAGCTAGAGCAACTACATCTACTTGCTGATATTCTGTAAACTCATCTATCATTTGAAATGTTTTAATATTTAGTTCAATTAATACCGAAAAACAAAAGATATATGCACATGGCACAATCAGATGAATTTTATAATTTATTCGATTTATAATTCGTTTGTTTCTTAATTTTATGGTAAATCTCTTTAATCTAATTTTATGTTTATTTGTTTTATATATAAAAATAATAAGTTTTTTTTTAAAATTTAAACAAAAATTAAAATCAAATAATAATAATAGTAATCTTAAGTCAAGAATATTGTTATCTTGTAATAACAAAATTATATCATATATTTAATTATCTTTTAATTATATTTCTGTTTTAATATCTTTTTTCAAACAATAAATATACGAAAAATATAATAAATATGTATATTATTCAGACCCGAATCGGTGTTCAATCAAAATCAATCAAATTATTTAAAACTTCTAAAAATTTATAAAATTTTAATTTTGTTAAAATTAAATTTAAAATCACATATACACTAGTATGATTTAAATAAGCCTATGTCCCGAGTAATAACTAAACTAGACAAATTTACTTAATTTCAAATATAAATTATAAATTCAATGAATACTAACTTTCAATGATTTAATAATTTCAATGTTTAAAAAAAACTTTCAAGTATTGAGTCAATTGAGTCAAGACTTAAGGATTTGATTTCAATAACATTTTAAATATAATTTCTTTTGATTAATAAATCTTATGATTAAACTGTGATTTTAGTGGAAAAAAGGTCAGCGAAAAATTCAACGAAATAAATGATTGAATACCAATGATTGCATTCCCGATAATTAATGGTTTTGTCACTCATTAATCTAATTGTCATTTTTTTCTACAAAAGTATAATTTGTTTACAGAATTTTTCCACAAATAGTTTTAAAAACAAGAACTGAATGAATGCTTTTCTGTTAACTCATTCGAGTATTAATTATTTTAATGAAAACTTCAAAAATTAAAGTCTATATTAAAATTATAGATAACTTTAGATTCTAAAGTTTAGAAGAATAATATTTAATATATTGTTAAACTATTTGTTCTAGTTAATTTTGTTATTTGAGACTAGTTAAATTGTAAACTTAGAAATGTTTATAATAAACGATTTGATAAATAAGTTCTGATTCTGAAAAAGATATTTCATCTCAAATAATACTTACATAAACCTTAGGAAATAAATTTATCTCAAATAGACTTTAATTTAATATTGTTTATCAAAATTTTATCTTTTTTAAAAATTCAATGTCATTTTTGTCCAAATTATAAACTTAACCTGCTATACTAAACTAATTCTTAACTTGAATTCTTCATAATTATTATAATAATCGTATTCTATTAATAATTACTAAATTATAAATAATTTGAATCATAATTTACGATATAATTTAAATCTAAACATTTTAAAACTTCAATTGAAATAAGATTTTTAAATGATTTAAACTATTTGTACCTTGGTATATTACCAATTAATGAAACAATTCTGGAAAACATTTAAATTTTAATGAAAAAACCTCTATTTGTTTTCTGTTTGAATAGTCATTGTTTACCACTATTTGTAAAAATAAGAAAATGTTTATCTCATGAGTTAGGACTTTAAGCAAGTTGATTTAAAATTTAAATCATTTTATATTGAATTTATAAAAGGTAAATTATATAAGATTAAGTAATTAATAAATTTATAAATTAATAAATAGAATTTAATGGCAATTATTTCCTATCATTACTTAAAAAAGATAAAAAAAACACAAAATTTAAAATTAAACATAACCCAGGTCACCTAGTGTCATTTTGGAATTTTAAAAGATATTAATTAAAGATAATTAGTTATCTTGATGAAAAGTAAATAATTGTAAAATAATTTGTTAATAAAATAAACACTAAAGAGATATAAATGAGTACATAAAGAGTTGTCTTACTTCAAGAATTGCCGATTTTCTAACGAAACGACGGATACAGTGATTGTGTGAAAAGTTTGTCACTTGTGTTGAGACTCTACTCTCTAATCGAATCAATTTTAATAAACTAAACATTTTATAAGATATCAATTACTTAAACCAAATTATTTTATCAAATTTTATTCATATAAAAAGTATATATTTTTCAAAATTAACTTAAATTCTTAATATTTAAAAATTGTGGCAAATCGGGAATCGCGCGAACTATACATACAATAACAATACTTTTCTCTCTATAATAAAAGTGATCACTTTTTTCATTATTTATAGATTATATAATTTATAAAATTTTTGATAAATAAGTTAAAGAAATAAATTAAAGACAACGTAAGTCTTCCCTAAAACAGAAAATTTTTAACTTAAATACATTTAAGTGAAAAATTTGATATAAATTCAATAACTTTATTAGAGATGATATAAACTTTAGAAAAATCATAAAAATTCTTTAGAATCCATTGAATCATAATTTTCACATAAAAGTAGTGCCACTTTTTGTGGATCAAAATTTTTAGATTCTAAAATTAAATAAATAAATATTCATACTTTGACTAATGAGCAATGTCGAGTTTGCATTTTTGCTTGATAATCTATTAA
This sequence comes from Galumnidae sp. Gr-Ori-00277, assembly GCA_034700165.1. Taxonomy (NCBI): domain Eukaryota; kingdom Metazoa; phylum Arthropoda; class Arachnida; order Sarcoptiformes; family Galumnidae; species Galumnidae sp. Gr-Ori-00277. The sequence goes on along the minus strand of JAQIXI010000028.1, from coordinate 37,356 downwards.
AGTAAGTATATTTAAAAGTTTACTTTAAAATTAGAGCAGAATTTGATTTTTACAAATAATTTATTTTAATAACTAATAATAATGAATATAACGAATAAGTTTTGTTTTAAGACTTTTTATTTGACTTTTATTTATAAATTCTAATCAATTTCTGAAACATTGAATTTTAATTATTACTATAACTTAATAAAATTAAGAAATTGAATCATGGTAAGTAATCGGAGTAATTTTAACAGTAAAGTGAGTTCTTTGCCATTCATGAAAACTGTACTTGGAACGACTAATAAAATGAGAAATGAGACGAAATACTGTATAAAATCTGATGAATGTTATAGAAATAATAATTGAAAAGAGTAGAGTCAGGAATAGAGAACTGCCGATAGAGTTGTGGCACCAAATTATAAAACTCAAAAGAGTCAAATGGATTATATTAAGCGTTCGAATACTTAAATCTTTGAATTCTTCTAAATCTTCCGGAGTTTCGTTTATATATTCAAAATAATTCTTTGGACAGACATTAGTTATATATTTAAAACCACAAAATGAACATTTAATCTGAGACATCAATTCCAGCCATTCCTCAATACAAGACTTATGAACAATATCTGCACTGCATTTACAGCTCTGGATTAATGGGTCGTCGCGTTTATTTAGACATATTCTGCACGACTTTTCTGTCATTTCGTTAACTTTTCTGTAGAATAGATGAAAATTCAATTAGAAATATAAAATCCGATACAATTGTCTTACATTTTGGTCTATTATTAAAGAACTAAACTTATAATTAACTAATTGTTTGATGCGCTCAATGATTGGCACAAATTGTAGTTTTGATTTTCAGTTGAAATTCAAATCAAATTTAAAACACATTTCGGTTCACTTTTTGAACTCATTTTTCAAAATTCTAAGTGTTTTGAATTGAATTTACTGTTTAGACTCAAATTTAATGTAACCGAACACTGATTTCCATTACATAGAGTTATAGACATTAAATCGCAATTAATTACATTTAAACTATGTTTTATACATTTTATACACTTTATATTTATCCATCAAATTATGAGCTAAACTTTTAAGGATTTTATTAATGATAAAATAAATTCTAAAATTAGTTTCAAATCTCAAAATAAGTATTAAAATCAATGAATCAATGAATCAATGAATCAATGAATCACTTTTTTATTTTCCTTAAAAACCAAATATGAATAATAAGAGTCGCGGAAATGATAAGAAACTTATCCTCACAATTAATGGGTTGAGAGATATTGATTCGGGTATAACTGTCTTCAGATGAGATATCATTTGAAAATTCAGTGAAAATCTTAGCAAAATAACCAATGATTGAATCCTTTACAAATATGTCAAACCGGTGTTTGATTTGAGAGTCTGGCAATTGTTTAATCGAAAACTTCAAAGACTTGTCTTTTGGGTCAAAAATGATGAATTCAATGGTAGAGTCCTTATGTTTTATTTGTTTCATTCGTGCGAAGTGTTTGTCGGCTGAGAACTCAATTTCAATGTTTTGCGAAGACTTACAACACGTGAAATACTTTCTTATACTTAAGATATGTCTACAGTACTGATCAACGATTCTTAAGGTGAAGGCAAAGTATTTGCCGAGTCTTCTATTTTGAGCACTTCCCACATAAAACATTTTTTGATGGCAATCGTTTTGAATCGTAAAACAATTCTTTGACGAATCTTTTCTATTAAATAAGTTATCGAATATATCGATGTTTTCATAAATATTGATGACATTAATTGCTTTCAGTAAATCCAACGCTCTTTTGTTATCCGTTAAACTATTTGTTTTAGAGAAAGGCATCCAAACGGAAACTCTATTAGAAAGTAAGTCATCTTTTAATTTAAGTGTCGTTTTCTCAGAACTATTCGAAATCATTTCCAAATTCTTTTGTTTATTACTTCCATTGGAATTGAGATAAGTTTGAACTTCTTTTCCTTTTTCAGTCTTTTCATTCATTCTTTGAAAAAAATCTTAATTTTAAAATTGAAGACAAAATAGTTTTTTTTTGAATGAAATCACGAGATTATTACTAGATCACTTGAAAATTTCTACAATTTAATAATTGACTCCAAAATAATATTGTCGTTGGATTACATGATATGCTTTAATTTTATAACAATATATTAATTTATAAACTTTCAATTGATATCTCGAGGGATATATTTTTAAAACGTTATAATATTTAAATTAAATCAAAACTAAGATTTTATTTTAATTTTTGCCAAATTATTGAATAAAGATATGGATTGGATTCAAAAGATTAGAGTCAGAAAAGGTAATAAAATAAGTAATTTCTATATTCTTATCTAAACATCTCATTGAAGAGTTCCCCAAATGTTTGAGTTTTAATGGTTTCACTCAAATGACAAGACCTGAAAACAATCCAAAGACTCAAACTTTAGTAGATTTGCGAACGCCTCTCAAAAATGACATCAAAACTCTTCAAATCAATGATATGACAAAAGACGAAAATTGTGAAAAAACTATTAAGAGTCCTGGTTTTCAGGTAATTGTTGGTATAGTACCGGCACCCATAGGAAAAATCGTCAGATTCTGTCCTCCGACCAAATCAATAGCCATTCAAACTGTATTATGAAATTAAATTTTTTTAAATAATAAAAATTTAATTTTCATATATTTATAAACAGGAGGAACACATTGAACCGTTACCGGACACAATTACCTCCAACGAAAGGGACAGTTCTATGAAAAAGTCATACAAATTGAGAAAATGTTGTGCTATTATGTAATTAATCTTAGAATCAATTATAAGTTTTCATAAAAAATTTTCTTTTAATTCAACAAAAATTTAATTTCAAGAATAAGTTTATTGAAAATTATGGGAATATTTTATTAAATAAGAGTTCAATAAAATAAACTAAAATTTACTCCAAAATTGATTTATCATTAAATCTGAAAAAATGAAAACAATGTCAGTGCAAACGACAGGCTCTGATTAGTAATAGAATTAGAAGAATGAAAAGCGGCGAAAGGACTTCTGAATGTGTCATATGTTTCTGTCCTTCGAGTTTGAAACACAATAAAAGTTTTGCTAAGAATATAAGAAGTATTTGATTAAAACTCCAAACGGCTCTGAATAATGCAATTTTGTATTTGCCGTCAATGTATTGACGAATGAATACAATTACACAAAAATAGCTGAGAAGAGCGTCACAAACAAAAAGCGGTGAATGGACTGACCACCAGTTAAGCCAATGGCCACTAACAATGTCATCCAATTTCAACATCAGAAGAATAGAATAAATTAAAATCGATAACAAAATCATTTGAATCTCAAAAAGTGTTATTCCAAACCATTTAATTATTTCGTGCAAGGTCAAAATCATTGTTAATGTCAACACTGTTCTCAAGAAGTTCTTTACGTTTTAGTTCTTCGTTTTTATACTCTTTCTTTAATTCACGAATTTTTTCACGACTTTTATCACGTTTTGAGAGTCGACTCAAAATCATTTGTTTTCTTTGAGAGGACACACTTTGGTCGCCATTTATTAAATCGTCGAGTTTTGACTGCAAGAGTCGTCTGGCAATCACTCTATTCCTTTGTTGTAATCTATCTTGGTGACACTTTACTACAATTCCTAAACAAACAAACAAATAGTTAAACCTATGATTAGAACCATGCTCAAACCTGTGGGCAAATGAGTCAATTGGACACAATTTGACAGTTTATTAACGTTTTGACCTCCGGGTCCACTGCCGTGAATAAACTCCTCCTTTAACTCTTTTTCGTCGAGAACTGGAACTTTTGATTTATCTATTTTTTGTTTATTAAGACAACTATTAGTCGAGAAATTGAACCAAATTTGTTGAAACACTTGATTTGATTCAATAAAACGATTTGATTTTAGAAAATTGGAAATAATTGCTGACATTTAAGGCATTCAAAGAATGGGATCAATAATCAAATTAATCGCTTTTTGTTGAGAAATGAAAGTCCTTTCTGTAAACGAAATGTTTTGCCATTAAAAGCATAGATTAGTATTAATTAGTTTAATATTACGTAAGAAAGAGTTGATGTAAACAAACGGTTGAATACCTGATAATAGAAGTGAATATCGCTTTCATTCGTTAAGTCTTTGTTTTTGTTGAACTCCTGTTTGACGCGATTCAGATAAAACTGTCGGTCAGTAAATACCAATTGATTTGAATATTTCAATAACCGCTTAAATAAATTTAATTTATCGATACGTGAAATACCAGTCATTATATGAGGAGTCGATAAACAGAAATGTATTGCAAAGCATTGAATCGATAGTCGGAGTGAGTCTTAGCGTCTGATCCGATGGTTTGGGCGCATGTCTTATGTCTTCCAAACTCAGAGCTCACTCTGAGAAACCTATCGATGTATTTATGAATTCCTATAAATACTATATAATTATCTCAAATGCTATAAATGTGTTTAAAGTGACAAAATTGAGACAAAATTTGTCATTTGATTAAGAATTGAATCAAATCTATTGATTGAATGGCAAATGTTTAGCAAATGTTTGTCCACATATGCGCTCAGTTGTCAACAATCCATAACCAAATCTGCAGTCTTTTGGTCTGCATTGCAATCATTATCACTAATTTTATTGATGTTTACCTGAATTGTGTCTAATTATGTAAGAAGTGGTCAGAATCTGATCCATGTCTACAATGATATCTTCCAAATCGATGCCAATAATGTTTGGATCAAATTTTCGATTAATTTTTAGTTAATTTCATATTTAATGCAAAATATTTAGAAATCAATCGATTCTTTGCTTAATGTAATTGCAATCAATGTTTGCACTGATTTTAATTGCAATTCATTTGTAGTGAACTAAAAGTCAAACAATATTTAAATGATTTATTGCTTTAAATATAATGACTGAGCGATCAATTCCTGCATTTATGTCACAAATAAATCAACTCTTCATTAGTAGTGACCGGATTGCCGTCAAATCGCGATCTGATTGCCCACAACCCAAGCTTTGACCACAACTGTTCCGTATGATAGAGACCAAGAAGTGCTTTATTCGAAGCCATCATTGGGTCTGTTTTAGTGATGTGTCGGACAAATTGGTGTCCAAGTGGTCACCATTGCCCTGAAGTAAGTCATCAATTAATTCACTCAAACCTAATATGATTTGCATTTAAATCCATTTAAATATCAGTTATTTATTTCTCTTATTTCGAGGATTCAATCAATTGAATATCGATTAAAGAATATAAAGAATATCCTAAAGAATATTCTCAACAATTTTATCATTAAATCATTAAATTATTAATTAATTGAGTAATAATTGCATTGATTTTATCAAAATATTTGTTTAATAAATAATTTATTTGAAAGAATTATCAAAAGTTTGAATAAAATAATTTTATTTGTTTTTAAGGATAATCTCAACGAAAAACAATACTTATTATCGTTTTTAATATGATTTGTATCTCAAATAACTTTATTTGAAAGAAAGGTTTGCATTAAAAATAACCTTAAATTTTATTCAATTTTTTTGTGTTTTATATACAATAAAATCACAAAAATTGTGGATTTTTTTATTTTAAGAAATTATTGTCGTTTTATTAAATTTATATATAAAAGAAAAGGTTTGTGGGCTGACCCCTAAGGGCTCTCCGATATGTGTTTCACTTCTAAAAAGACCAGAATTTAGGAGTTATATAAGTTTTTTAATTCGACTTATTTTTAGCTCAAAAGTTGTTATTTGATTGAAACACGTTTACAAACATTGGTTTAGAGTTTATTTTAGTTTTGATTCAATGATTAAGTTTAGTCCACTCCTGACTACTCCTGACTACACTTCTGACTACTTCTGACATTTGCCACTTATTTGTCTACAAATATATAAAACCTCAATCTATCACTCAATTAAAAGTGAAACAATCAGTTTATAGCTATTTATGGAAGTGATCACTGATCCAAACAAGACATCAACTCTTTCTCACAAAAAGCATCCCTTTATGGCAGACATTCGGCTCTTGTTTTGTGACATCAGTTCAACAGTAATATTGATAAGTGATTAGATTGTGATATAAATAGAGAAGTAGAGTGTGTGGAGAGTGGAGTGTGTGTAGAGTGACCGGCATTTAATATTTTATTGCATTCCTTTACTAATTAATATAATTTGTTTAAACTTCACTTTGAAGTAATTTTTAAAACTTTTGGATAATTTAAACGTTTAATTATTTTTTTTATTATCGATTTTTTTGGAAAGAATTTTAAAAATTATTTTGAAATTAATATTAATTAATAACTCAATTATTTTACATCAAAAATGGATTTAAGAGTAAATTTGAAGAATAATTGATATAAGAGTCGATAATATTGACAAATGAGTGTTTGTTACAGGGCTTAACATGTATGCTAGTCTTTGCTATATTCTCGGCTGTGCTGGGTATGTTCCAATTCGGCTACAATACTGGGGTCATTAACGCACCACAAAAGGTAAATATTATTGATTTTAGATTTTTTTCGATATATTTTTCTATTGTTTTTATGAATTGACGTTTAAATAATGAGAGTCACCGACAATATTAAGTCAACCAAAAGACTTCATACATACAAATATTGAATAAATTGTTCCCAAACTCTTGTATTCATTGAATTTGAGTTCAATGCATATATAAACCGATCGAAACTCAATTTCGGTTAAGTTTTGTATTTTTTTAGAATTTTTATTGGATATCGGTTTACACTTCAATACAGAAAACATTTGAGACTACAATACAATACATTATCGTTGAGTTGTAATCAACAAAAACAGAATTCGATTTATAAATCATTACTCTTTTCCTACACTTTTCCTATTTATTGGTCACTTGTTTTGAATGACACTAAATATCGATAATTTTCCCCAAATTTTACGCCATTTATATATATGTTTCGATTTAATGTCAATTTGGGTCTAATATATAAATGATTATTTGTAGCGAAAAATATTTTATATATTTGTCTAACAGTTAGCCATTAGTCATGAAATCCTAATTTGCAAAAAAAATGTCAATTAATTTATTGAAACGACTCACGTCTCACAAAATACTTTATTACTGTTCGATAGCCAAACATTTTGCTAATAATATTAATAATAATACTAATAATAGTGAAAAGTTTTCAAAATTAATCCCTTTTCATGATTTTAAACTATAATCACTTTAATTTGATTCAAATTAAGATTCTGTTGGCATAAATGGTTACCATTTGTTCATTAATTAGTATTATATAATTATTATTCCAATGATTTCATAACTGAAAAAAGAGAACATTTTGTCTCAAAAATGTTAAATCAAAAGCCTTTTGTCGAATAACTTTGTATTAATTTACAAGAAATGTATTTCGAGTAAAAATTTTGACTTAAATTCAATGGCTTTCGAAGACGTGAAGAGAAATAGGAATTAATCAAATTGTTTGACACTTGACTCGAATGGACTCGAATTGATTTAAAAGCGTTAGAAAAATGTTTCGATTCATTAAATGCTTTCCAACAAAATTGTGAGGAAATTGATGTGAATTAGAGCCCATAGTTGTGGTCCATTTTCAAAACCAAATCCCAACTAAACCCGAACTGAAATCAGAATCGATCCAAAGTTTTTTCGCAGCAAATTCTCGAAAACCAGAAAATTTTTAATATTTATTTTAAGGAATATTGTATTTCAAATACATCTTATAATCACATAAATGAAAGTCCATTTAATTTTAGAATAATTTGTTTAAATTATTTTTGCATTCAATGAATGTCTTAAAGTGAGTCCACAAAAGTTAAGATGCCTTACATTCTATAGATTTGTCGCAATAGTTATTATTGAAAGCAAACTTTTTTCCATTACCTATAGTTTAGAATCTAAACTTTAGATAAATTATATTTTGAACAAGTAACAATAATTGTCTTATCTCCCATTAGAGGTATTTATATATATTTTAAAATTCTTAATATTATTTAAATCTTCCTGGATATCAAACTATCGGCGCAATAATAAAACTTAAATTATAAATTTATTTGAATTTTTTTTAATAAATAAATAATTTTAAGATTTAAAGTTTAAAATAAATGAATGAATAAATAAAAAATATTCACTAATTATGAAACTAAGGCCATATTTATTGATAGTTTATTTAATTTTGAAAACATTTTCATTTTTATATACATTTATATACAAAACATTTGAAAAAAATTTAAAAATGCGGACTACTTTTGCCAAAATGTGAATCTGTGCGAAGTTTGAAATTAAAACCCGAAACCGAAAAAACAGGAATAGGTTTCTGGTTAACTGATTGTGGCCTCTAATGTGATCTGATGTCAATTAATGAAATTTTTATCTAATTCTGTAGATTTTAGAAGACTTTATAGCAAATGTATATAAGACCAGAACCAGTAAATATATGACAGAAGAGATGTTAGCCCTTCTCTGGTCAGTTACGGTCAGTGTGTTTGCTGTCGGTGGAATGATAGGCGGCATATCCGGCGGTGCTATCGCTGATTATTGCGGAAGGTTTGCACAAAAACATCATTTTTAACCATTGGCTCATTTAATGCCATTTACTTTCAATAGGAAATGTGGACTACTTCTCAATAATGCCATAGCAATACTGGGGGCAACCCTTATGAGCTCAAGTCAATTATTTCGTAGCATTGAATGTTTGATTATGGGTCGTTTCTTCATTGGCCTCAGTTGTGGCCTCAACACCGCACTCGTGCCTATGTCTGTCCCTTTTATTTCATTCTTTAAAATAATATTAAAGTTATTTTATAATTAAGGTATTTGTCAGAAATAGCGCCAATGACTCTGAGAGGAGCTCTTGGTATGAAATCAGATTTTTAATATCTTCACTCAAATATTTATTTTCTCTTAAATTAAGGAACTGTCAGTCAATTGGGAGTTACGATTGGACTCTTATTATCTCAAATCTTAGGCCTTCCAATAATATTAGGCACACGGGATGGCTGGCCCTTCTTATTAGGTGTGGCATTCATTCCAGCGGTCCTACAATTACTTCTGCTTCCTATGTGTCCCGAAAGCCCCCGATATTTGCTTATAAGCAAAGGAAGAATCACTGAAGCGCGATATGGTTCGCTTCGATTCAATCCTTTATTCTTATTTAATGAATGCATTTCATATCTATAGCTCTTCAAAGATTGCGCTGTACTTCAGATGTTGAGGACGACATCGAAGAAATGAGAATTGAAGACAGAGCACAACAACAAGAGGCCAGAGTCAGTCATTAGTGTTTATAACAATATTTGTGATATTAATGTGTTTGTTGTGAATGTGTTTAGATAACCATGTTACAGTTAATTCGGAGTCGGTCTCTACAGACGCCACTAATAATCGGAATAATAATGCAATTATCTCAACAACTCTCAGGAATTAACGCTATTTTTTATTACTCGACAAATATCTTCACATCTGCCGGACTCAAAGAAGAAATGGCCAAATATTCGACTATTGGTGTCGGCGTCGTTATGGTTGCGATGACTTTAGTCTCCATTATGTTAATGGATAGGACCGGACGCAGAACTTTACATCTCTACGGCTTAGGTTTAATTGTTTGACAGTTTCACAATTTTTATCTCTTATTTATTGTTATCGATTCTTAGGAGGAATGTTCATAACATCCATGTTTTTAACAATTTTTCTTCTCTTTGGGGTAATTCATAATTTTTCAATTTATATGAAATCAGTGATGAAGAGCTCAGACACCTTTGTCTGATCACATTTGCATCACTCTATTAGATTTATATAACATTTTTTAATGAATTTTAGTTTTTATACAAATGGATGGCATATATGAGTGTTTTCAGTACTTTAGTATACGTCGTCTTTTACGCAATTGGTCCAGGTTTGTTCTCAATTATTTACTTACATATAATCAAATATTTCAAAACTTAACTTTGATTTTAGGTTCAATTCCATGGATGATAACCGCAGAACTGTTCTCTCAGGGCCCGCGACCGGCAGCCATGAGTATCACTGCATTAGTCAATTGGTTTACAAATTTTGTGGTCGGATTAGCCTTTCCTATAATGACTACCTATAATGAGGTAATATTTTGTTGTTATTCTTATTTAATTTGATTGAATTGTTAACAGAACGCAATCGAAAGATATTCTTTTCTTCCGTTTACTGTATTTTTGGCCATATTTTGGATTTTCACTTATTTTAAAGTTCCCGAAACCAAAAATAGAACTTTTGAAGAGATATCCGCTCTTTTTAGAAAAGACGACTTCATAGCTATAGATGACGTGCAGTTCTCACACAAATCCAGTTCTGGTGATATGTTTTCACATAAGTCAAGCAGTGGTGATATCATCTTTGATGACAAGACTCTCGAGTCATGTAAGCAACAGAATTACAACACTATTCCCGGAACCACTTCTTCCAGTTTGTGATTCTATCGTTATTTTAAAAATAAATTAATTTTATTATTTTATTATTTTGTAAATTAAATTCATTTATTTTTTCTATAATTTATATTAAATTAATTTTATTTAATAAATTGATTTAAATATAATTTCTTTTTTGTCTTTTGTTTTCAATATTTAAAATTAATTTTAAAGACTTTTTGTTAGAAAGTTATGGTAATAATTGTGAGACAATTGGATCGACAGGTTATTTACATCATCACCACCACTGCCATTACGGCGATTCATCCGATGCTATACTATCGCACACAACGCCTCCGCCACCCATTCCTCACACGAGTAGGAAAAAAGTATCGGTCGCTGCGCTTAAAGACAATGATTTCACTCCAAATCACGTAATAATTGAGGATCAACTCTGACAATGAATGTCTTCTACCAACACATTCAAAGACACTAAAATTGTGCTCTAATTTGTGTAAAAAATGTATAAAACGAACTTTTATTGGACTCGCGATTCGTTTTTCACAAATAGTTAAAACTGTAAATAAATATTAAGACAATTAATGGTTTTGAGGAATGACTGTTATAATCAAAAACTGTTGTTTTCATAAAGTCTTTACTAAAATATTTAATTGAATGTCGACCGAATCGATTGGACAGCATTACTGCTCAAGAAATCATTTAAACATTTCCAGAGTGCTATCGCACAGGACTTCCCTACAGTTCACAAACAGTGCCAACAAATTAAATAAATTGTTCGGAAAACGCATAACAAAAAACTCATCAAATTTTCATACATTTGTCGAAAGTTTCTTAAAAATCATCAAAAAAATGAAACAAATAATTAATTTTTTAGATTTTGTTTTCAAAGTTTAAGCAATCATTTACTGCAGAAGTGATTCAGTTCTTGGAAATACCATTTATTTACACTTTAAGTGCTTTCAATCCCTGATTTGAGAACAGAATTATCCCAAACTATGCATTGAAAAGAAGTCATTCCGAAGAAGTTTTGACCAAAAGTCTGACAAAATAGTCATCGGAATTGAAAAATTCAAATCATTTCACACTAGAAATGGAGAAAATTTTACAGAAAATGAGTGACAATTAGTTAATTCTTTAGACATCAGAAAAATGAAACATTTATTAAAATAAAGTGTGTTTTGTTTTGTGCTTCCCTTCCCTTTCTGTTAATATGAATGTATTCTTAAGACATTCAGAAATATAAACATTTAGTTAATAACAAATGAATTTTTAATTGTTTAAAAAAATGAATTAACGAACAATTAATGAATAATATAAACAAAAAATTGAATCATTTTTTAGAAAAATGTGGTGTTTTTGTGCCTTTTTTAAAGACTGAAAAACAAAATCCTCATTGAATTCAAACTCAATTTTAAGTTATTTTAAAGATTAGTGAATATCTATTAATTTGTGATTTTTATTACAGTTTTTTTTAATATCAATTTTAAGTGTTTTTTCTTAATTTTAAAGTAATCTTAAGATTATTTATATTATAAGTTTTATTTATGAAATTATTACTGTTTTAACTGATTTTTGATGACATCAAAACTGATTCCTTCCGATTCCTTACTCAACAGCTCTTCAATTGATTTTAAAGCCTTTTCTTCTGATTTGATTTCATTTAATTCAAATGTTTTCTCTAAAATCGATTCATTGATTTTCTCGATTTTCTTTTGTTTCTAAACAAAGTTTTTAAATAAAAAGAATTAATAAAATAATTTAAAAAAAGCGATTAAAGAGAAGAAGAGTCAGAAAACAAAGAAATTGTTTAAAAAATAAATAATTACTTCAATGATATTATCGAGTTTTTGTTTAATAATTTTGTCGTTATTTGAATTGTTTTCAAAACTCCTTTCATTTGATTTCATTTCATTTTCCATTTCGTCGACGACTCGCTTAAAATGTTTCTAAAGTAAACAAATGTTAAGAAAATAAAAGATAAAAATGAATATTAAATACGAAAATTGATTGTAAATCAAATGGACTTAACATCAAAAGACAAAATTTCCATTTTGTGGGCTTTTTTTGCATCTTTGGTCACTTTGGCCACAGTTTTGCCAATCAAGTCACGTCCCAATTCAGATCCAAACTCTTTATCTAAATCTTTCAATAATTGCTTCTGAATTGAATCAAATTCGTCCGGAATTTCTTTATTTTCATTAATTTTGGGGGAATTACTACTGGAAGCCATAATTGGTGTCCGACTGATAGAGTGATGGAGTGATCGACGAATAAAACAACGATTTCAAAGAAATGAAGTTTTATTGGAAAGCAGTCGTTCGACGACTAAATCGAAAATTTAGTTTCGGATTCGTTTGTTCGCAACGACCGCTTCAGTACTAATACATATAAACAACAAATTTTGGCGCTTTTAGTGTTGAGTCACTCATATATAACGTTACACTTTTTTTTGAAATAAGTGACGAATGTTTGTCGACATTCAGTTGTTGTTTACGTTTTGATTATTTCGTCGTTTATTTAAAATGGATTTAAATTTATTTTATTTTTCTCCGATTAGTCGAAAGACTGTTTCGGTTGAATTAAAACAAAATAAAAGTATAGAAGACTTGTATAAAAGTATTTCATTAAAAGAGGTAACATTTGTTGTGATTTGTCGTCGATTTGTTTATTTGTTGTCTTTTCAGTCAATTCCAGAAAATGAATTCAAATTGTATTCAAACGGAAAACGATTGGAAACGACTAAACATTTAATAAATGATTCGGTCATTGAATTGCATTTCTCTCTCAATGGAGGAAAGGGTGGCTTCGGATCAATGCTTAGAGCGATTGGCGCTCAAATTGAAAAGACAACTAATCGCGAGGCCTGTCGTGACCTCACCGGTAGACGTCTTCGGGATATCAACGAAGAAAAAAGAATAAAAGAATGGATTAAAAAAGAAAAGTTAAGAAAAGAAGAAATGGAAGAAAGAAAACGACAAAAGTTGGAGAAAATGACACAAAAACCGAAGATTGAGTTCAATGACATTGAATTTGAAAAAAGTCGAAATGAAATCCCGGATATCGTCGACGAAGCACTTCATTACGGATTACAACAATTGCAACAAAAAGAGGGACAAAACGCCGGGTCTTCGGGTTTGCAAAAACGAAAACCAGAGGAACAGTTAAATCCCAAAAAACTAAAGAAAAAGAAATCAAATCTTTGGATCGATGTCGATATCGAAGACAGTGAAGAAGATAATGAAGAGACCATTACTAGTGATTACTCTGAAGATCAAAGTACGAGTGATTCCGTCCAAAAAACAAATGATTCCGAAACAACTAATGTTTCCGAAACGATAGAAAATCAGTCTTCAGAAGAAGACAAACAAAAATCTAATGAAGTAAAGGAAACAAAAGATGACAATAAACAAGAAGAGAGTACTTCAGATTCAAAAGAAATTGAAAGCGAATCCGTTGCCACAGATGTTAAACAAACAAATACTTCAAATAAAGAATCGATGGCTGAAAGTAATAAAGAATCGGATTTTCAATCTTTAAATCTCATGGATTTTGAAAGCATTCAACAATTGGAAAGTTTGGGTTTGGATCGACTAAAACACGCTTTAATGGCTTTAGGTTTGAAATGTGGCGGAACTCTTAATGAGAGGGCAATCCGTTTGTGGTCTATAAGAGGTTTAGATATCAAAGATATTCCCAAAAAATTATTCGCAAAAAAGAAATAATTTTTGTCTTTTTATTGCATTTTATATAAAACTTCATTAATTCAATCATTAAATGCGAAAAAAGTTAACTTTAATTAAATATTATTTTCTTATTATTTTGAAAACTTTGGTTTTGAGATATATTTACATTTAAATATTAGTAAATATCAGATCGTTTGAGAATTTGAGAAAACTTGTAAGTTTAGTTTTTCTGATTGAAACTTCATTAAAATATATGAAATGGAATAACAAGAAAAACAAATAAAAGTAATGAGTTTTTCTCACATTTGAAGCAAACAATCCTTTATTCTATAAATTTTCTTCTATAAAGAGTTTCAATTTAGTTAAAGTTGAGGTCATTCAGCGCTACCTCTTTCGCCAAATGAGGTCCAATCGAAGGCATAACAGATGTGAACATTTGTTTCAGTGTTTATTTTATCGATTCTGTGGTTTTGTTTGAATCTTTAGATCATTTTGATTACAACACAAACACAGAAATAGGAAAATACATGAATTGAATAAACGAAGGATTTATCGAAAATTAATATCTTTTTTATTTTCTTTCAAATAAAACTTCATTTCAGTAATAAATATACATATTTTTAAAAAATTATTAAATTAGTGGTGAATCGATTGAAACAAAGAATGCATTTAACAAATCAATGATTAATGAAATGACAATTTTAAGAATTTGTACAAAAAATTATATATAAATGGAATGAAGTAATTGGAACTAATGGCAAAGACAATCAATTATCTGATCCACTGACTGGGTATCCATTGAGGTTCTCGTTCTAAAGCATTAATTTCTCGAAGCAATTCCTGATACGCTCTTTCGATATCAGTGATCGATAAAATCATATCGAAGTAATGGCCATATCGGGCCTCTATATCGCGCGCCTCATCAATGATCGACTGTAAGTCTGTGGCAGCACTACTGTTGTCATAATGTTGTTGAGGATTACTGGCAGTCATTGTCATCAATCGATTGAGTTTCTCGATTTGTGCCGGAGGGGCGACGAACACAAAGTATGGCTTCAGTTTAGAGCCTTTTATTTTAAACCAAAATTTAGTTTTCGCTTAAAATAGTAAAAAAGAAAGTGAAGTACTGACCCGCCTGTCCCTGTCTTAACAATGGAATGGAATGGACGTGAAGATTAAGAACACATATCTTTCCCGATTGAACAACAGTTTCTATGGCAGAAAGAGAAGTGCCATAATAATTGCGTTCATACTCTCCGTGTTCTACAAAACGGCCTAAACGTCGAATTAATGCAAATATTATTCAGTTATTTAGTATAAGAGAATAAGTGGCACAAAGTATTACCATCTTTGATGTCTTGTTCGAACTGTTGTCGACTAATAAAGTGATAATCTATTCCATCGATTTCTCCCTCTCTTCTAGACCTTGAAGTGTGAGGAACGGCAGCGGCGAACCTTTCGGTGTCTTGCATTAGTCTTTGTCTCAGTTCGTGTCGACCTATATTTGTCGGTCCAATCAATACAATCGGACGCTATATATAAGACATAAATGAAGAGAAAACACTTTAAGCGATGACTGAATCAAAAATTGAAGCATTCATTCAATGCTTTCAAATAAACTAAAAGACAATCAATTTCTTTGCCTTTTCTTTCACACATCCGGACATCAAATTAAATGAAAAAAAATTATAGCTTTCTTTCAATGAATTCATTACTTGTTTTGAATGAATTAGATATCAATAAATATATAAAATAATTGAAAGACTAAAACAAGCGCTAATGTATTACCACTACTCTATTTGCAGTACTTATCGATTCATTTTGTTATCCCATTAAATCATTTCAGACAAACCTCTAAAGTCTGTAAATAATTACATTCGCTCATTAAATGATTTTATGCAAACCTCTAAAGTCGTCAAAACATTTTACACAAAATGCAATGATTTCCACGTATTGTCCTTTCAATGGTATCACTGAATTAGAGTTCCAATTTTCGAACCCCTCCTTTATGGGACCCTTAACCCTTAAGGATTAGTAAAATAAGAGCAAGGGAAGGGAATTATATCATTAAGGGAAGGGAAAGGATTCCTGTTTAGTTGTCCTAAATCCTTGATCCTGAATCCTTTATATTCGAATGCTTTATATACTGAATAGATATATAACTTATAAAAGATTTAAATGAAATAAATTAACTCTAATTTGATTTATTAATTACTAAAATTAATGTAATCTCTAATCAATTTATTAAAAATACTAAAAGGCGTTAAAATGATTTGCGTTTTGTGTAAATTAATATTTTAACGACTTTAGAGGTTTGCCTAAAATGATTCGATGGATAACACAATGAATCGATAAATACTATAAAATTATATAAATTTATTAATTTAAGGACAAAATTTAAGAATAAATTTTTATTTTGTGTCCATTTGTTACACAAACCTATTCCTCAAAAATTATTTTAAAATTCTAATCACATATATCAGGGTCCACTTTTACTTTAAACCTAATTTTGAGTATTAGCATTTTAACAATTTTAGCTTGCAAATAAAAATTTATATAAGCAAATAAAAAAAATTCTTTAGAAAGGTTTATCAGATTTTACCTAGAAACCTAAAAACTACTCGTGTTTTATGTCTTCACTGATTTTATGATATATAAAAAGCTTTTATTAAGAAAAATATACAGTAACCATACAATAGTGCAAACAAAAATGACTTGGTCACTCAAATTCATAGAATTGATTTACGCTATCGAATAGTATTTTCATAATTTTAACAATTATTTCAAACAAAGTGTCGGCACAAATATGTCAGACAAAGGCTCTTAATTAGGCATTTAAATGCATTGAATGATTGATACCATTTAACCAAAATTAGTATTTTTTAATTTCAAATATAAGAAAATTTTTCCATTAAAAATGGAAAAAATGTTTTCGGAGAGATATAGTCTTTTATATTATAACCAAGGGAACATTTTTAGAGCACTCATAATGTTTAGGTCCTAAACTTTAGGACATTTAAGGCTTTATATTAGAACTTAGAGTAGTATAAGAAGTTTAGAAAAGAGCAGTTTTGGAATTCTTAGAATTTTTATTCTTAAATACTATTACCAAGTTCATTTTAAAAATTTCTTTAATAATCATTTATATATTAAATATTTGATAATATTTGACCTTTTCTATTGATTGTATAAGGTTAATTCTTCATTATAAAGAAAAAGTACTGTAAATGTATATTAATATCATTAAAATGCAAACAAATAAATGTAGAATTAAATCAAAATAAATAGTTTTTGAGTATAATTTTTAACTTGCTCAGATGTTCAGACTGTATCCTAAATTAGAACTATTGGGTAAAACTAGATAAAAACCATTGATCACAATTTTCCGAAAATTAAAAAAAGTCCCTAGTTCATTTAAAAGTAAATTCTAATATCAAGAGATGATATTAAAATAAAAGAAATAAAACAAATCAAAAGAAGTCATCAATTTTTGATAACTTATTTTTAAAAAATTGGTGAACTCCAGTCAATTCTCCATTTAGGCCAACACTATTCAGACACTATTTGTCACCAAAAAAAAAAAAGAAGAGAATTGACTATCAATTTGTTCAAACTTTGTAATATTGTTGTAAATATTTAGGGTAAATATGTTAGAGTTTTTATTTAACAGTGAAGTGTTTAAAAAAGTGTATGAAATCAAATTAAGCTTTTTATTAGAGAACAGTTATTTAAAAGGCGTTAGTTTTAAATAAAATTTGAGTCAACATTTCGTATGCATAAACTATAGTTTCATTTGTGGCACATATTATGAATGTTTTCACATTTTTTTACTTTAAAATATGACTCAATTATTCAAAGTTTATAATGTTTTCAATAGAAATACTTCACATTTTCAGCCCTTTTTCATAGAAATAGGTTAAGTTCTGTCAAAGTCTACAAATTGGATGTTTTGTTGACAATAAATCTAATGAATAATTGATGACTCGATTTAATCATTGAATTTATATCGAAATTTCGTCAAATATTAGAGTTTTTATATTTATAAGTCTTAAGTTTAATAAATAATTGCATCAAAACATAAGATTTGTAGTGAAATCTCGAGTTTTTGTAGACTTAAAAGCAGAGATGACTAAACAGTCCAACTCTAGTCTAGGGGTCAATCAGATTATATTTATCCTTGAGTTTATGGAATCTAGAGGTGAATATTTTCAAAAATGGCTTAATTTCAATCAATTTTAGTTAATTATTGGTAATACAGTGTGCCCTAGATATAACCAGGTCCAACTTAAGCACCATTTTTTCCTATGAAGCTCTAAATGTTAAACACATTCAATATAACAGATTATATAACCAGAATTCAACTCTAAAGAAAACCCTTATAAAACTTATCTGATATAACCAGAAATTATTAATAAAATACTTAAGACTATTTTCTAATAAATTTAGTAAAACCCTAGTTAATAAATTAAATTAAATTAAAATATAAGCCAATAATAATCGAAAGTTAGATTAAATTACAGATTTATTCAAAAATTACTTCAAAAATGGCTCTAAAATGACTTTTTTTTGTGTATTTAAACTAAGAAATACTATTTAATTAAATTTTAAAGTCATTCAAATAATGTTAATATTTATAATTTTTTTAAACAAAAGCATTAAAAATTAGGAGGGGCAAATTTTAAATTATTAGCAGGGATGGCAAATAGGGTGTATTACCCGTATACCCCCTGGAGCGAAAAATCGCCAAAATACCCCCCTGGAATGAGAGCGAGAGGACCCCTCTCGAGCCGGCGTGAAGCGCCAGCTCGATTTTTGGCTAAAATATTGAAAAATCGGAAAAATTAGCGAAAAATCCACAAAAGTAAGAGAAAACATATCAAAAATGCTTTAAAACGTCAAAAAACAGGTTTTTAGAGACTTTTTTTCCAAAATTTGAAAAAATCGTTTTTTGTCAAAAATTTTTAGTTTTTTTTGCTTCAGAAATGATTAAATACGTTATATATGATGGGATTATATGTATTTACAACCAAAAACACCTAATATGCGATTTTTTTTGGCGATTTTGAAAATACCCCCCAAATACCCCCTGAGCCGAGACTAAAATACCCCCTCCTGGGATCGAGTTCATTTGCCATCCCTGCTATTAGCCATCTCTGTTTAAAAGTATTTTATTACCAGAGATTGAGTCAATAATTTGTGCTTTAATTTCTTTAAATTTTAATTTAAATTTCTTTTACATCTAATTTAACGACTACTCAAACAAAGATTAAATTTGATTAAAGAATTGATGTCAAGACTTCAAAAGAAAGAGTAAAGCCTTCAAAACACGCATTTAGTTTATAAAATATATGAAATGACGTAAAAATCAAATCTATATATTTTTCTAATAGTTTAGTTTAGTTTAGTTTAGTTACTAAAATTTAGTTCATTTATAGATAAAATATTAATTACATGTCTTTTAATGAGAGGAGTGAGTAGTCATTGAACTTTGAGAAGAGTGCTATGAATTGCTATTCAATTCATAGACGAGTCATTGAATTCCGTTGAAAAGCTTCTATGAATTGCGGATATTTCGCACAAATATATTGACTTGAAATGAGTCAGTCTTATCAATGACCCATCATTTTAATGATATTTATTTTAATAAACGGAAATTCAAAATATTTTATTATTTTTCCAAAATTCATATAAAACATAATAAGAGTCACCTTTTTATTAGAAAATATAAAATTAAATAAAAAGATATTTGATTTGATATCGCATTTCATATTCCTATCGATATCTAAAAACTTGAGAATTCAATGCAATCAAATGAAGTCTTTCTTTTATATTTATATAAAGACTATTCTGAGCGCAAATGTAACGCAACTGGAATTTATTTAAGATAAGAAGAGATAATTAATGAGTTAACGCATACCTTAATGTTGGCTCTTGGATAGTAAAGGGAGACTTCTTCGTAACTTAGAATTTCATCAGTGGTTGACATCAAACCTGATTTGCAGGAATAGAATAGAGTTTGAGTTAATCGAAAAATTTTGGATTTTATTTCACTTTAATAATTACTCTGAGATTTTCTATTCTTTTTCTTCCTATTCGTAGATTTTTTGCCGCAATTGAGAAGAAGGGCTGACGCAGACGTCTTTTTATTATGTCTGTTCTTATTGTTTAGGGTTGAAGTGTTTGTGCTGTCATTTAGTATCGACTGTTTCATTGTTTCCCTTCTGTTATATATCGATAAAAATCAAATTAAAACGAAAAGTTAAAATAAATTAGAATATAAACAGAAATAGAGTGAAGTCAAACAGAACTCACTGTATCTGGAATTGAATTGAAGGGATGAGTCCTGCGAGGGACTGGTCGTGTTCACCCTCTCTGTATGCCTGCCACCAATTCATATCCGACTGATCGATCACATGTAAAATATCACCTTTTAATAAGACAAAGCGTGTTATTCATTGCAGTCACACAAGTCTTAGTGGTAGTCATTGAAATCATACCTTTGCTAAAACAAATTCCGAGTTCTCTGCACGGAATGTATAGGTCTTCGTCGGGATCGTAATCGAAGAGAGCCTTCAAATGAATCATTTGATTTTGTGAGGACTCCGACTCTTTGACGTTATCGCGAATTGCAATTACGAACGTTAGAGTTCCTGATGGGAGAAATCGACCGAAAATTACGATAAAAAACATTTGACACAAAAAAAAATAATTTATTGGATTAAAGGTATTTCGCATTTGATTCTTGATAAATATCATGGATTTTAATGAAATTATGCCAAAAATAAGAGAAACATAAATACGAAAAGTAATAAATGTGGTCTAACCGGTCATTTCCGCGAGAAGATCACAGACTTGGTTTACGTTCCGACCCTTCATCTCAATTCCGTTTACTTCTAAGATCTCGTCGTTTTCATGTAATAAACCTTTAAATCAAATTCAAAATTTTCGGTTCGAATCAATTTTAAAGAAATTTACTTTTTATAAAAAATTTTAGTAAAAATGATATCTAACCAGACTTTTCTGCGGCGCCGCCCTTAACAATGCGACCTATTATTACACTGCCGTCCTGTTCGTTACGGACGGTCGCACCTAACGGTTCACACGAAGACTTTTCAATGCGAACCACTTTAACAGTGGAGTCATCGATAACTTCGTCTAAGAGTTCGACTTCTGTTTTGTCGGCTTTGAATTCAAAATTAAAATATTCTGCGATTAAAATGATTTCGAATTAAAACAATGTCCACAAAAATGGGGTCAAATATCAGTTAAAGCACTCGAAACATGAGTTTTAAAAAATATTTAAATGGTATGACAACAGACATCTCAAATAAATGCCATAAAAAGGTTATAAATGTATTTCCATTGGGTATAAGTATATGTGGTTTGGATTTAAATTATAATAAATCAAATTTAATACATCCCTGGCTTTTGAATTTGCAGTAAGTTTTTAGGGCTATGAGTTTTGCCTAAAAGTTTGGTTAATTTGATTGATTCGGTGCCAGTAATAAGTGTCAAAAAACATAAATATTTTATCAAAAGAATGAGCGAAACGTTAATATTTTATATACAAAACGAATAACTTTTTGATAAATGAATAGAAATATGAAAATGAATTCAAACAAAAATTCTTCAGTTTATTCTCCGGAACAGATCCTCAGAGTTGAAACGATTAAAGGAATGGAAAGCATTCCAATAGTTATTGGAATTTGTTATTCTCTTTTGTTTGTTAAATATAGGACTAAAAAAACTAATCAATAGTTAAAACCATTGATCCGAAGATATGTTTGAAAAGATTTTTAATTAATAATTGACTAAAAAATTAATTATTCGATTCATTTTCATTAGAATTGTTTCATACATTATGTAAAATAAGAGCAAAAGTTAATCTGAACCTCAAATGTGTTAATAACTTAATCTAAAGGCTTTGTTTGGACAGACAATAGGTTTGGGGCGTAAGACCTGATTCGCATTATTGATCACTCACTCACTCAAATGCATCACTATTTTAGAGAAAATTCACTCAAACCTTAAAACAAATTCAATCAAATAATGAACGGGTTTTAACTCATTTCCATTTTTAAGAAAATTTTCAGAGAAATGTATCGTAAAAACAATATGCGATTAAAAATGATTTATTTATTTAGAATTTTTATCAAATTTTTATATTTTTACTCAAATTAATGCTAAAGAGTTGTGAATATAACCAAAACAAAACCATTGCTTACCGGTGAGGTCCGGGTTTGTGGACACGTGTGAAACGCCCGGTTTGACAGACCTGGAGATGTGATCAAAAGCATAACAAACTCCTTCCAACTCAAATCGGGTTAAGATCTCTAAAAGCTCTGCCGCTTCGGTATTCAGAGCCTTATTTATGAACAAAATTAAGTATTGATTATTAGGGAAACCAAAATGGAATCATTAGCTCTAAAGAAGAGATAAGAACTCACTTCTTCTTGCAATAATTGGATCACTTCTTGGACTAAGTCTGCAGTATTAGATGTGGTCATGGCTTGTGGTAATGAGCGATGCTTTTGCTTTTGTTGCGTTTGCATAATAGTTGTATAGATTGCTATGAGTTTTGCTAAATTTGATTGATTTATAATATCTTTGACGTCTCCGTTCAAATTGTTTATAAGGCGTTCTAAAACTGCATTCAAGTCCGGTAGAGATAACACTATTTTAGTAAAAACCAATTGACAGAGAATGCAATCGAGTGGAAAGGAATGCCATCCAAAACAAATGTCCAAATAAATTGAAAGACAAATTATAAACAATTTTCTGTTTTTGTTGATCGCATACCTCTATTGACTTCAGAGTTGATTCCCTCGTCGTATTCCTCGTCCTCGTCGTCGTCGTCAGCTTCAAAAGCATTGTTAACGACAGGTTCTAACTCTTTAGTTTTATTCTGTTCGAGTTGTTGTAATTTTTTACTGCCTCTAAGGCTGGACCGAAGAAATTCTTCCTCAGCTTTTTTATTGTTGATTTCTTCACTATATTTCCTAATTTTGTCATTTTGTGGCGCTTGAGATGATGTCCGTTGAGGTGGTTGTGGAGGCGGTTGTGGTGGAGGGTATCGCGGCGTTTGTTTGACAACTCCTATAGAAAAGCATTTCATGTGTCAATAATTATGGTTTTCTACTCAAAAATCAATCGATGGGTGGAAGAGCACTAACCGACGAACGATTCCGGGACGTCAACCGGTAATTCTCGATGTGTTGTCTGACGGTTTGGCGTTAAATTATGGGAAGCACTTAACTCTACTAATTCCATGTCTTCGTCTTTTAGTTCATACTTTAGTATTTCTCCCTCCTGTGAATCAGATCTTTTCTTTTGTTCCGATTTATCGACAGTTTGTCTTTCACTTATGGGTTCGTGTGTTGTGGCAGTGGTTGTGGTTATATTCACTTTATTATTAGTGTCTTCGGTTTCACCTAAATATCAGACGCACAACACTTTTAGAAATTCTATTCTAAATGAATGCCGAATCAGGTCTTACTTAAGATCTTCGAGAGTTGAGCGATATCTCGAGGCGTGATATTAGTGTCTCTCGCGATCTGTTGTAAGTGTTCCCGAGCTCTGGACCCGATCACAAAAGCATCGATTGGAGACGAGTCTATGGCTGTCGACCAAACAAATCAATATAAAGTAATTGTCGGCACAAAAACTCAAAATTGTATCCAAGAGTTGAAAACAATTTTTCAAATTTATTACATAAGAGTAAAACCAATGAAAAAATAATAGTTTTTGTTATCAGAAGTTGTCATAAATATTAACAATAAATGTCTGCAAATAAACTGAGGAAAAATGAAATGGAATATACTTTTGATAAATATTTTTATACTTTAAAAGATGAGATTCATATTATATGTGAATGTTTTCAATCAATTCGAGCAAACATTTTGAATCAAAAGTCGAATTCAATGAGAGTTTGACTGAAGAGAGAAAACAGTGAAACAGTTGTGAAAAATGATTTGAAAATCATTTTATACTTCAATAACAAAAACATGATTTCGACGTAAAAAAAGATTTGATAAAAGAGTAAAGGAGTAGTTATTTGTCATCAATTCAGTCGTAAAACTTTTGAACGACTTTATAGTCAGCGATCGAATAGTCAATCAACTATAGAGAGACCATCGCTATAGTCGAGGCTCACACTTACATAACTGGTTTGACGGGTCAGGTGGAGGTCCCACGAGAATGAACTGCAGCGTTAGTTCTGCATTTGTGCCAGACTTTAATTACAGAGTGAATAGAAGACTACCATCGCTGCGGACACTTATCCCATACGAATTCATATAAAAGGTGCTCATTATATGCCTATCCTATCATATCTCTGAGCAATGGTTTCAAAGGCCTTTCCTCACAACTCAAGTATTTTCACAATAAATAATGAAAAAAAGAGATAATTTTATTCTTAAGTACTTTTCATATTAATCAGTGATTGCCATCTGAGGGCAACTCAATATCGATCAGAATATAATTTTACCCAAACTTTAATAATTTGCATCTCTTTTGAGTTCATTTGTTTAAAGTTTGGAATTCAAATAGTTTTTTGACAACATTTTCAAAAAGAAGTCGTTTTTAAATTATTTTGTGTTTTTTGGGGGAAAAACACTTTAAAACGCAATTTGAGGCAAAATTTTGAAGTTTAGGTTTTGTGTAAATCCGTTGGAAGGGCTCCGAAAACAATTGTCTGCCATTTAGAGGCTGAACACAAATTTTATGTATTTTTTTCTCAACAATTTTCTACTGGGAGTTGACTCAAGCAAACGATGCCATAAAAACTGTATAAATGCTAAACAATTGCAGGTATAGAGAATAGTGAGGCCTAACAGAGAAGGACAGGTGTGTTGTGATAATGCAAATGCGCTTATATTTGGAGTTGAATTAACAATAATTGAAAAATAGGTCGACAGTGAAGAGTGAAAGCGGACATAAAGACAGACAAAAGTCTAATTGAAATGATATTAAAAGTTAAGACTCACCCAATTTGCCAGAAGTTCTTCGTTTGACTCTTAGGCAAATAGTCCGCGATCTGATGCACTGTTAAGTGTTATACCGATTAAGTATAACTTCAAAATAGACACCAAAATAGGCACAAAAATAGACATTTACTCAAAACAACAATTTTTTGAAAAACGGTTTCACTATTTCTATGATTTGATTCTTGGATTCAACAAAAGACTGTTTTTAGTATTCAATGCAAGTCTTTGTCACAAAAATGAGGAAATATTAGACAAGAGTTGTATTCATTCATTAGATTTAGTAATGAATACATTCATAACTTTTTCATAAAACTATTTTTTCAATGAAAATGATTTTCAGTTTTGTTTGTAATTCATTCAATGATATAACGAATCGCGTAATGAATTTCAAAATAACTTTAAATGTTTTTATGAATATTTATCGTCACTTCACTAACTCTGAGTTAAACATCACTTAAACTAATTTAACGGTTATTTCAGAAGACAAGTGATCGACACTAAACAAGAGGACAACACAACCGATTGTGAATCAATAAAAACAGGTATACTCTGTGTATTATATGACACCTGCCCTCACACTCTATCCATCCCACTGTCGGCCATGTCTTCACTTTCCTGACTATAGAGGGCTATAGAGGCACAGAATCGCAATCAATTAGGACAGACTTCGAGTATTCATTATTTTAGTGTCATTTCATATGAGGTTATCTTTAATTACAAAATAAATCATCAGATTATTTCCTGAGACTAATTTCAAGAGTAACATTCAAATTGCTCTAGATCATTATTCTTTTTATTTTTAATTAATTAATGCAAATATAAAGGCATGCATTTCATTGACTATCAAACTAATTAAGTAACTAGGTAAATCTCTGTCTTTTCTGTTAATTTGCTCCCATTTAGGTCTTCAACTTTTATTTTATCAATTTATTAATTACTCCGAAATTTAAAGAAAAAGATTTTTTAATCAAAAGTCAAACAAAAGAACAATATTTTGTTTGAATACATATTTGATTTGGTTTGGTTTGAGGTCATTCAGCGGTTAATGTGATCTTTATAATTTCTTTTCTATTTCTTTCTAAACATATTCAGAGCAATCAAGATAAGATCTCGATAAGTTAGTGAATAAGCCATATTTTATACTTGTTTTATCAAGCTTATTTTATTGATCAATTGAAAAAATTTGCGATAAGTTATCAGTGATAGGCTATCACTGATAGGAATCAATAAGTCTTAAAGTTTTTTATTTAAATAATTAATAAATCACTAAAAAAATGATAATAAGGTATGATATGAATCGAAAGGTTAGAAATTGATTAAATAAATGGATTTATTTATATAAAATTGTATCAAGCTAGTTTTTTCTAAGTATTTATGTCTAGTGGTTTAGATTTGCACAAATATCAGACAAAAATCTCCACATATTTTTCCAAATCATATAAACCAAAGCTTTAGTTTAAGCAAAGTTTTGAAATTCAAATCTTTTTTCATCTAAATTCTTGTCTAATCAGCGATAAGTGTATGAAATGCGTAAAATTGCTTTTTTATCCATATTTTAATATTAATAAATAAATGATTTTCTTTGAAAGAATTTTATGAAAAAATATCAAATGTTTTTAAATTAAATGATTTAAGAATATATTATTCTTTTTCTTAATATATTTATATTAAATTTGTTTTAAAAACGTTTTTAATGATCAATAAAAATAGGGTTTCCTTATATTGAGTAATGGCTTAAGATTTGGTATAACTAATAATAAAATTCTGAGTAAAAGAGTTTGTTTCGAGTGTTTGTCGAGAGATGAGAATTGAGGACATGCCTGATGTATGTGGTGTATGATCTGCTGATGTGTCGAGTCTTCTAATGATTTTCCATTGATCTCAAGAATTTCGTCGCAATCACTTCGTTCTGCCGGAGAGCCTATCGATAGAAATGAATTGTCTATTAGTGTTGAGTCGCTATTAAATGCTTAATAAAATCTACAATCTGTCAAATAAAGTAGCTTGGTGATGTCACATTAGTTAATCCAACAGAAAATTAAACAATGTATTCATTTGGTGTTAGGTTTAAAATTGCTTTATTATATCTGTTAGTTAACCCAAATGATGCTTTACTCAACTGATTGGATGCTGTAACTGACTCTAAAATTAATATTAATATTAATATTATTATTATTATTATATATCTATAGCTATAATATATATATTCATTAAATGATTGGAAGAAATCGATGTTAAATGTTTTGATATTAAACTTTTTGATTTGAATGGAGAGCATCAGATGTGATGACTGACCTCTTAATAGTTATCAATTGTGACAGAACTCCAAACACTTATCTCATAAGTGATATATCATTAATGATCTCAATTCAATCCATTCATTGACTAAAGTAAACATAAGATAAATGTTTTCAGTTCTTCCAATTGAGGAAAACTTCACATCAAATAATTCTTAGATCTGTTTAAAGAAAAGATGTTCTGTCATTCTTTGCCATATTCTGTGCAAATCTCCAAAAGTATTTTTAAAATAATATAAATTCAATGATTGAAAGCAAAATATCAATAATTTTTTAAACTCTAATTAAATGATGATTAGATGTGAGAAGTATTACCTCTTAAAGTAAATGTAAGAACACTTTACTAAAGCTATTAAACCGAATCATAAAATAGGAAAAGCATGCGATCCATTACTTTATGTCATTTGATTCAAAACATTATTTTATAGATCGGATCCTAAATAACATTCTCTTCATAATAGCAAACATTTAGAGCGCGGATCAAATAAGGGCTTTCAGAAAGAGGTTGAGACTTACCATACAATTTGATTTTACCGTTTTGTTCGACTAACACAATCACATAACCCCCTAAATCAACCATTTTTCCAAAATAGCACTCACTGTCTGAGGACTTGAATTTGTCTGATGCGGACGCATCTCAGCCTAACGGGGATGCGATGCGGGAGAACCTTATGTTCCATCGATTGTAACCAATGCGCCGACGTTAAGGATGTGCTCATCGCCTCTCTCTCTCTCTCTCTCTCTCTCTCTCTCTCTCTCTCTCTCTCTCTCTCTCTCTCCCCTCTCTATCCTCTCTATCCTCTCTCTCTCCAAAAGCCATCAAATATTACTTTTCATATTCCAAATCTAAAAGAATGAAAAGTTTCTTATTTTTTTGCTTAAGAAATATGTTCATGACTTTCAATAAACGACATCAGAGGAGCAAAGGGTTGTGCAATGCTTATATATCATCGAAACGACTTATAACTAAAAAAGTCATTAAAGAATTTCATTTAATATATGTTTCAATATTTGGAAAATCGATATTTAATATACAAAATATGTATTCCTTTGAAGAAAATAAGTCACAATTCTTTTCAAATTTTATTATATTTTAATGAAAACTAAACTATTTTTTCAATATTATAATAATACCTTAAATTCCAAACATTTTTTTCATTAATAGCTAAGCCTTTAATTATTTAATAGTTATTTAAAAATTCAACTGACCTTACTGATTTTGGTCATTTATTTAACAAAGAAAATACAATTATTGTGAAAACGTTGTTTAGAGAAAAATTGATCAAAAGTTCTTCGATTACATTAAGAACAATGAAATGATAAAGATAATTATGCAATTTTATCACCAGTTTCTACTTAAAGACTGGTGGTTTATAAAAATTAAGTAAAACGAAAAATGTATTTTTTTACTAAAAAGTTAGCAGGATTAAAATTCTAATTTAAATTAATTTAAATTTAAACTATTATCTAAGCCTTATAATTAAAATAGTATCAAGGAAAACTTTGAAAATTTCCAAACTAAAATTTGAATAATTTAAAAAGCACTAGATCAATTTTGATTAGTTTGATGAAAATAATAGCCATAACTTTAATTAGATAATTGAAAAACAATTAAATGATCGAAAAAACAATTAAACGGGAATTTAAGAATTGGTTTCATATAAAATAGTTTTCAATATTTGAAGAATTCGTCACTTAATTTATGAAATGATTTGACGTTTGTTTACATTTTAATGTATAAAAACATTTGAGAAATTCTTAATGTCTTGAGTTTAAAGACTTTAAATGACATTTAAATGAGTTATTTGTCAAACAATTGAATGAATAAATAATTGTTTGTTATATATATTTGCGTTTAAACAATGCGAAGACGAGGTCTTGGAGTGGGAGCGGTTCATAAACAACAACAAACAGAAGACAAATATAAGTCAAAAAGGGATGAATTGGCGAACGAACAGATCGTTAAACTATCGGAACAAATGTCTGAATTTCGGTCAAAATTACAAGAATTCGCCCAAAAATATAAAAAAGATATTAAAAGAGATGCAGAGTTTAGACGAAAATTTCAGACAATGTGCGCAACCGTTGGTGTCGATCCTCTTCAGTCTTCAGCCAATTTCTGGACTAAATTATTAGGAGTCGGAGACTTCTACTATGAATTGGCGGTTCAGGTGATCGAAGTTTGTATGAGTACGAGTCACAGAAATGGAGGTCTCATTGGAATCAATGAATTACATTCTCGAGTCCTTAAGTCAAGAAATAGTGGAAAACAAATGAATAAATCGGAGGTCGAAATAACTGTCGATGACTTACTTCGTTCTATCGATAAATTGAGTAAATTGGGATCAGGTCTTAAAGTTCTGACTTGTGGTCACACTTATGTGATTCAGTCGATTGCATCTGAACTAAGTTTAGACCAAAACTTAATCATACAAAAGGCGCAGTCAAACAATGGATGTATTAGTGTTTCACAAATCGTTTCTGATCTCAATTGGAGTGAAGAAAGGGCTCAAAAAGCTATTAATGATATGATTATGGAAGGAATCGTTTGGATCGACAAACAAACCCCTAATGGCCAGACCTGGTATTGGTTTGCGGGTCTTCGCCAGTCGTTGTCTTGAATTCATATTTACATTTATTTTAATTTTTATGAAAATTAAAATTTTTGACACAAAAAGTGATAAAAATATACAATTGTTTTCTCAAAACTTAAGATGTTTTGCATTAGATCTAAGGTGTGGTTCGGGTTTAGAAATATAAATGAAGGCCTGTTTTTCCAAATCTATACTCGAAAGGGGTTTATCTGCTATATATTGAAGATTTGTTACGACAGGCGTCGGCCCAAACATATTGTTAGTCAAAGAGAATTGAGGCAAACAGTCAGTACTGCTCTGTTCATATCTGAGTCGAAATCCATCCTTAACTGTAGGGTCTTGTAAAGGGTCGCTATGAAATCTGAGAACAATCGGACCGTTGGCTTTTGAAACGACGGGCGCCTCCACTATTTGATTGGCCATATAATGGAGTTTTCCCCCACAGTACCTGTCAAATGTACCTGTTATGTCATCTCCCGTTCGAGAACCGGCCGGAATCATAAGATAATCGTTGGAACACTCATTGTCACCAACTCCTGAACGCGTTTTATCTGTTAGCGCACTATCAATAGACCAGAGAAAGTCGGATGCGCTGTACGTCACTTTACATGTGTTGGGCTGTCTTTCGATACAAATTCCATAGTCCAAGTTATTGAGGTATTCCCCAAAATTGAAGCTCTCAATAGTTCCGGTCGGTTGAGTGAAGTACTAAAACATTAGATAATTAAAAAAAAGTGATCACATAATTAATTACTTACTTGAAGACAACCCATCGGTGCGGGTAATGAATAGGGAGGATGTTGTGGGTTATTAAGGAAAGGAACTATCGGTCCATTCGGGCCATAAGTTATATATCTTTTATATCGATTGGAAAATATTTGCTTTTTCTGTCTATAATTGCAATCAATTTGAGTGATACGGATGTGCCAACGATAGTCTCCTTCAGAATTGGTCTCAAACACAATAGAAGCCGACCGTTCGTTCGAATCGCGCGGAAGACTTACATAAACTGAATGTAAAGAAAATACATTTATAATTGCAATGATTTTCTTTGAGTGTCTATACTGTGTTGGTTTCGATTTAGTCCACACAAGACGGGAACACTCGTCGGTGAGAATCCAGACGCAGAAATTCTAAATTTGTCGCCCAAACAGTTTCCGAGAGTCGGCTGATCTAATTGGAAGTCCAAGAAGTCTAGTCTTAACTGACATACGTCTGAGTCGAATATATTTATGGTTAAATCGCAAAAGTTCTGCTCATTGTCTGATTGGGGATAACTCGGGTTTTTGAAATAAACCACTTTATTGGAAGTAGTATTATGACATGACCTTGATACTTTACAAAACCAAAATAGTTTTTCAGATAATTTATTGGAGTTAAAAAACTTACCAATGCAACAAGCACCTAACCCTTTGGCACAGGGACTGCTGGGAACCCCTCCCATTTTCTTACATTCAAATGGTGTAAAACAGGTCCCGCTTTGATTACTGGCGTCAAAACATTCTTCATTTGGAAACCGAATAATGTTTAGAATACTCGGCCTCTGAAAGAATGGAAGCACTGGAAGCGTCCAAATATATCACAGTTTACAACAACTCAAAGAACAAACACTTTTCATCAACACTTACTTCGAGAAGAATTGGATCTCGTCGTTTGTCCATCGATTTCATCCAAAACAAGAGAATTATTGGTTTGTTGGCAATCAATGGCCACAAATAAATGAAAAATTATGTAAAACAAAATCGCAATGA
The DNA here is from genome assembly GCA_034700165.1 of Galumnidae sp. Gr-Ori-00277. NCBI lineage: Eukaryota > Metazoa > Arthropoda > Arachnida > Sarcoptiformes > Galumnidae > Galumnidae sp. Gr-Ori-00277. The sequence continues at coordinate 5,678 of JAQIXI010000028.1, read as the reverse complement.
AATTCATTTTCTAATAAAAGTTAAAATTCTTCGTTTATTAAACGTTTTTGTGATAAACACTTGAATTCATATAATAATTATTAATATAAAATAGAGATACAAATCATTTATATATTTCGTTCAAATCTTTGAAATGAGTCTAAAAACGATAAAACAATTGTTTAAAAGCCTTAAAACTAAAATCAATTAGAAATTCGCCGCAAATTATCATAACTTAAATAACATTTTTTTTATAATATTTAGTATTAGTATAACAAATGAGTGCTATGACTGACACCGATATTAGAGATCAACAGTTGTGTCCGGGTATTGGTTTTGCGGAACAGTGTGAACACAACGCCCAACACTTGCCGTTCGGTACATAAGAATATATCTATTTTTTAACTCATTATAAAAATTTTATGAAAATAAACAATAATTTTGTGCATAAAATCAACACTAAATTAGACCTAAAAATAATGTAATGTTTGGCAAAGAAATCAGTGAAAAGAATTTAACGAATTTATGGCAACAATTGACAGACAAATCAAAAGAAAACATGATTTTCCCTGAAATCAATGTTTGTTTTTGCGTTTCTCACAATTGAATTCAATTGATATTCAGAGCCGGAGAGCCGTAGTTTCCTTTCTATCACAGATCTATTATTTTTTGTTTGAATGGCTATTAATATATCGAAAATATTAATTTATTGACTCAATTGTTAGACTCTGACTAAATTATTTCGTATATTATTATAGAGTTTGTCATCTAATCTGATGTATTGATCGCGTTTCAAATCAAAGAAATAAATGGGATCTTTGATTATATTAGGGTTATAGCCCTCACTCTGAAGACTATTTTTGGGCAATTTGTGAGTTCCGGTCGATTCCATTCTTTTGGAAATACGAATAAAAATAGGAATCGCAAAAACTGGTAAAACCTTCTTTAGATTCTGTAGTAATTTATTTAAGTTTAAACTATTTCGTTGATCTAAAATAGTAGCCATTCCTGCCTTTCCTTCACAGCCTGGAATCTCTACTCCATATACAACACAATCAACTAAATGAAGAAATTTACTGATAATGGCTTCGACTTCCATTGTGGAAACATTTTCACCCTTCCATCTGAAGGTATCTCCTGTTCTATCAATAAAATAAAGATATCCGAACTCATCCATTGTTAGCAGATCTCCAGAAGCAAATCCGCGGTCACCGCGACTGAAAACATCATAAATAATTTTCTTTTGAGTCGCCTCTTTGTTGGCATAACCATCGAAGGCACGGGTCGGGTCTGAATCTATGATTTTGCCGACAAACTCTCCCGTTTCAAAGGGTTGCGCCCGAATGCATATTCCGTTCTCATCACGAATATGTTCTCCGGTTGACTCTTTCACTTTGACGAGTGTCGCCGGATATAGGAATGGAGCGATTTGTGAGATAAAACCACACGAACCCTCTCTATTGTCTACATTTACTGAAAAAATTGAATGAAGTTATTGAATGCAACAAAAAATTCAAAACTAACTTATATTTGCATTTCCTTCTGTTGAACCGTAAAGTTCTCCGATTTGTTTTATATTAAACCTTTGGGTGAATTCTCGCCAAATCTTAGGTCTGAGTCCATTTCCAAACATAATTCTAATCTTGTGCATTTTATCGCTCGGCTGAGGCTTTTGGGCCAATAAATAGCGACAAATTTCTCCGATATATTGTGCGGCCTTTTATTCAATTAATTTTTGCAAAACTAATAAAATGGTACTCACAGTACAGTTATATTTAATGCAGTCCTTCCAGAAGTTTGAGGCCGAAAATTTACTTCTGATGGCCATTGTGTTACCGTAAATGACACTCTGACAGGTCCCTATTGTTCCACCGGCCAAATGGTACAATGGAAGACTAGTATAGATCACTTCATTGTCACTCAACTTAATCATATTCTTAAGGGCTGATCCCATCCATAAATATCTGCTGTGTTTAATAATGGCTGCTTTGGGCAGACCTGTTGTACCCGAAGTGTAGATATAGAAAAGTCGATCTGAAAACAATTATATCTTAATGAAAATATACGGTCAACAGTTTGAGGGCATTTGTTGGTCACAATTGCAATTAGAAAGTAATAGAAAGTACAGTCACTAATTGGTTAAGTAAAGTAGCCTGGTGATGTCAAATTGATTAATCTAATCAATTAGTAAATACAACCGATATTTTCAATTCATTTGTTTATTATGGGTTAAGAAATTGCTTCACTCTATCGATAAGTTAACCTTAACTTATGTTTTACTCTATAGATAATTGACTGTAATTGAAGTAATGGTAAGAATTAGTAATCTATAGCCACAAGTTATGCAAAATGTTTAATTTTTTTAATGTTTTGTTTGAATCATTATTCAAATGTTAAACTAAAAATTCGATAATTATTATTATGAGTCAAAACTCAATTTTTGATTTCGAAATCGAAATTTTATTTAAATATTGGGTTCAAAAATTTTTTTGTTAAAATGAATTTCATATTTTTTTCCTCAAATCATTTGTTTATAATCACATTATTAAAAGTTTTATCCATTTCTGTTCTGAAATGTATTGAGTAAAAGCGGGAAACGAATAAATAGTAAAAAGGATTGAATACCATTAAAGTTTCCTCTATCCAGAGTTGAAGGTCTTTGAGGACTGCTTTCGTCAATTAGTTGTTTGAGTGGTTTGGCTTTAATACAATTTGGATCACAACTTCCAAAGCAGAAGAACTGCATAATATTGTTTCCATTGAGTGCAGGCATTACTTCTTTAATAGCTATTCATTGAAAACCATTAGTTAAGATATAAAATATTCAAATTAAAACTAATGATAATATAATATATTGTAATCACTATAATGATTAATAGTAATTACCGTCAGTTAATTCACTGCCGAATATGATAGCCTTACAGTTAACAACAGTCACCGAATGAATCAATTGGTCGTAACGTAGATTTGTATTAATTAAAGCAGTGATGAGACCGGCTTTAGCCAACCCTAACCAAATGGCCACATATTCAGGTCTATTTTCCATAAAAAGTGCTATTTCTTCGCCCGGACGGTAACCCAACTCAAGAAAGAGATTGGCCACTCTATTAGACAATTCATCGATTTGAGCGAATGTCCACTTTTGATCCTCAAAGTAAAACATAATACGAGTGTCATATTTCGAACATATTTTGCTAAATAGTTTGGGAACCGTTGCGTTTTGGCGCCGAAGAATATATAAATAAAGTTGTGTTTTCTTGAAACGGATTAGACTCCTATCAAATCATTAAATAAATAAACATTTTTTATATCTTTTTAATCATTAAATTAATGCAATTTATTTATAATTTCAGAGAATAAGAAAATATTTAAAATATACTCATTTGACTATATCTTAAGCTCTTTTTAATTCTTATTTTAATAATTGTTAAGACATAAACTTAACACCGATATAAGTGGCAATAATTCCTTAAAATTGTCCACTATTTTAGGTAAAATTCAAAATTTTCAAGCTAGATTTTTATCCCTTATTATATAATTATTCCTTTTTATAAATAAATAAAAAAAATTAAAATCAGCAAGCTATTTTTTGAGATTTAATGAATGTAGTGAGGAATGTCAAAAAATTTACAAATCACCCTGTGTCTTTTAAATTATTCAAGATATTTGAAAAATTCCAAAATTTTATCGTGTGAAATTTAAAATAGAATAAGTTTCTGGGTTTTGCCATTGAGCTACTTTTAGTATGATAAATTAAAATGATCAAATTTATATGCTTTACTAAAATATTTACTGCTTAAAAACTAAGCAAGCTAATTCAATTTCGTTTAATGAAAATTTAACGATATATTAATAGATATATTAGATATATTAAGCTAAAAACATATTTCAGGAATTAGAAAAATATGCTTGTTGAAAGAAAAGATAAGCCAAAATAGCTAAAATAGTGGGAAATTTTAAGGAATTATTCCCACCTATATCAGTGTTAGGTGTATTTACACATAAACGAAAATTTATCAAGATATATTAAGCTTTTTATTTTAAAATTACTTAAAACTCTAAAATTCTCAATGAATTTGTGACTCATATATGAGAACAAAAGGAAGGATTTGAGAAAATGTCAAATATTCTTCAAAAAAAAAAAAAAAAAATACTAAAAACATTTCTTGTCTTCTATTGAATTACATCTAAGCTTTCAGTATTCAGTATTTCAAGAAATAGTAAATAAAAGATAAAAAAGAAGTGAAAGAGAAGTAAAAATTGGAATAAGTGTTACTTTTAACAAATAATAGAATTAAATGAAATGAAAAATCAAAAAATATCTCAAAACGAAAAAAAGTACACAAAAACAAGACTTGAAATGTTTTAAAATTAAAAAAAAAAAAGATTTTTGATATAAAAAGTCTTATCTAAGAGTGAAAATCTTTTAAACAATCGATGAGTGACCAAATGGCTAACAATTGGCTAACTATTGTAAAATTGAGTTCAATTTAAACATTAAATGTAATCGATAGCGACGGGCGAACTCTCGACCCATTCATAAAAAACAAATTATATAATTGAAAGTATACTTTCCTCAAAAAAAATAACAGAATATTATTGATTAGTGGAGTAAATGTTAAATAACTAATAAACGGTTACAGAGAATGTGAGACTGATTTATGTCAAGTTTATTACAATTGTTTTTAATGTTAATAACTATTAGATTATTTAGTAATTTTGTCTCAATTTCAATGAGGAAAATCTAATGGAAAGACATTCTCTTCAAATAGTTGTCATAATTTTGTGTTTTGAAAGTTTTCCGCATAAATAGAGATAATTAATGAATAAATTTATTAAATTTCAACATTTATTATAATTTTCTTAAAATATGAAATCAAAATAAAGATATAAATCATTTTAAAGATGTTTTAAATACTGAAAAGGAATGGTTTCAAAAGGAGAGACAACGACCCAAATCAAGAATATTTAGTGAGATTTACACTCATTTGTAGGCCATTAACACAATTGGAAAGTATTGTCCGCTTTTAAGGATTGCTTAAAATACTAAACGGATGTAAACAATAGAAAATAAATATTAAATTTGTTTTTATATAAAAATTTAAAAACAATTATAAGGAATCGGAAATACAATAAATACCAATAAATGGTTAATAAATTAAAAAAAAATTCTCGATTTTTATTAACTAAATAAACACTTGAGTTAATACTATAGAATCTATAAATTAGTATATCTTAACTTAACTTAACATAAGTGAACTAGGTTCTACATTGCATTAAATCATTAATATTTTCAAATGTAAATTTAAAAAACTTTTTCTGAAAGTTTTCACAAATTAACTAAACCTTAAGATTTCAAAATAAAATTAATAAAAATAATCATAAATTCAAGGATAAAGAAATTCGTTTATAAATAAAAAATTAATGTAAAAATGTTTTAAGTCTTATCTTTAAATTCTTAAGCAATGAATTGATTTTAAGATAAAATCATTAAAGGAGTCATACAATCAGTTTTAAATAATTATTATTGCAACTACCACAACTTATTGCCACAAACACCTTATATTATACTTTTCTTATTCAAGTAATTCAAACATTTCTTAATTAATTGATTCTTATTTTATAATTTTTATTCTCTCTCTCCATCTCTCTCTCTCTCTCTCTCTCTCTCTCTCTCTCACACACTCACTCTCTCTATC
>JAQIXI010000027.1:0-50121 GCA_034700165.1 Galumnidae sp. Gr-Ori-00277 | reverse complement strand
ATTTATACCCAAAAACACCTAAAAACCACTTAATATGCGATTTTTAGCGATTTTTGGCGATTTTCAAAATACCCCCCTAATACCTCCCCTGAGTCGAGACCAAAATACCCTACCCTGATACCCCCCCTGAGGTCGACTAGTTTAGTCATGTTAGCATATAGCATACGCACAAATTTGCTTCAAAATGAGATTCTTTGAGAATGGCTGGTTATGAATATCCTGGTTGTCAGCGATATTTTCGTTTCCTCTGATAACATTTCTTTTAAAAGTTTAACAAATATTGATAAAAATTAACGACATTTTGACCAATAATTTTAATGATTAACAATTAATTATTTAAATGATTTAATTATATTTTACGCAAAAAATATAAACTTATTTGAAATATTAAGTTATTTCAAATGTTTTATAAGAAATATTCAAATATTGGATATAGTATTAAGATTTCTAATTTAAGGAATCCTTACTCTTTTTTTTATTGAGAAAGACTTCAAAAATAATCAAACACAAACTTATCATATACTGCAAAACTATCAAGGGTAAAAATTAAATCAACTATTTTAATTGATTTAAATTTTTTATTTAAAGTAATTAATTTACAAATCAATAATCCATACAAAAATTTAACTCAATTCGCCCAATAATTTTTTGTCCTTGATCTTTTCTTTTATAACACATTTATAGCTAAATAAACAAATTGAACATCCTCAATTAAGTGTAGCAGGAATAATTTCTTTTAAAACGAAGTCAACTGACACTAATTGAAATAAAATATGTGTAAACAAGTGTTTGTGTATATGTAATCTGTGCTCTTAATTAAATGTTCTATGGATTGTTTATATGATAAATAATTTATTGAACAGTTATACCCCTCTCTTTCTATTCCTTTCCCTCTTATTTGTAATGAAAATAATATTTTCAAAAATCCTTCATATCATTTTTGATGACCTTGCTATTTTATTTTTCTTGATATCATATTATTCGACAAAAAAGTTCCAATTATTTAATGTGTGAAGACTTATGACTCGCATATTATCTTAAAATTAATAAATAATAACAGAGATGGCAAATAAGGGGGTATTACCCGTATACCCTTACTGGAACGAAAAATCGGCAAAATACCCCCCTGGGATTTGAAACCCTTAACATTACGTCTATGGACAAGCACTAGGTCTGTCGAGGTTTTTAGCCTCCAGGGTGGGGTATTTTGCCAAATACCCCCCTGGAAATCGAAGTCATTTGCCATCCCTGATAATAATTACTTAATAATTATGAATAATTGGATATAAGTTATAAACTAATCTATAATTAAAATTTAATTGCAATGAATTGAATCCCTTTTGGCTGAAATTTTATCACATTTATTGGAATTCAAAGTAATTCATTAATTAATTAAAACAATAAAAATGTGTTTCTATTTTAAAGTGAAATCAATTGTTTGAAATATTAAAAAAAACCATGATAATATAAACAGGTGTTCTGTTCTAAATTATTCCATGTTTTCGTTTCCTATTAATTAATTATTTATATTATTCTTAATATTTATTAATGAAACCATTAAAAAAAATTTGGATCACTTTTGAAATTTATGAAATCATGTTTTCCAAGAACTAATAGTATTAATAAATGATATTTTCATTACAAATAAAAAGGAAAAAAATAGAAGGAGAGGGGTATAATTGTTCAATAACTGTAATGAGTCATTACATTCATTACTAGTGATTCATTTGTTTAATTTTATTTAAAAAGAAGAAATTGAGTCAATCATATGCTTAAATTAAAAATTTTATAATTTAAATGATTTAAGTTATGAATTATTGAGTTATTGTCATAAATCGGGTCATTGAGTTGAGTTGAGTTGAGTTGAGTTGAGTTTAATTGAATTGAAAGCCTTTGAGGTTTGGAATTGGTTTAAACAATTGCTTTCAGTTATTAAATGAAACGCAGAATCGCATCACTTATCACAAGTTAGAGGACTGGCAAAGGTCTGACGGAGGACTGACAGAGGACTGGTAGAGGACTGGCAGCTGATGTCATGATTCCATTGATTTTCACAAATATTTATTTCATTTCGAGTGTTTAAAGCATTTGGAATAGCATTCAATTCATTCAATGTTTTAATTAATTTTGTGTTAAATGTTTTCATTCAAAACAAAAGTTAACTCAAATCATTGAAATGCCTTCAAATAAATACCTTTTCTTTAATTTATGCATTTCTTTAGTTATAATAACTATTTTGTCAACAATAAAATGTGATAAATACAGAATCGGTGTCGGAATTAGTGACATAACTGGTCCGGCGGCGGATATCAATATGGTATAACAGTGACAATGATTTGGACACAATTATATAAACTAATTATTAAATCATTTGACAGATGGGTTACGCAAAGGGTGGTCAGGACACAAGTGGAATACATTTTAGACTTTACAGTAGAGCTTCTGTTATCGAAGACTCTGAAGGTCACAGGATTTGCTTCGTTTCCGCCGATATCGCTATGATTTCACAAATCGTCAAATTAGAGGTTAAGTACTGATAGAAAGTCATTGAACGCTATGTTTAGAAATCAATAGTTTATTGAAAACATTAATTAAATAAATATAACATTTGAGCCAATATTTACACTAATAATAGTTTATACAAAGTCTTTGATTTTTAATTGAATTGACTTTATTTGATGTTCAGGTCATCAAAATTCTTGAAACCAAATATTCCGGAATATATAACATAAATAATGTGATGCTGTCCTCAACGCACACCCATTCGGGTCCAGGAGGATTTTTACAATATATTTTATATATAATAACATCGCAAGGGTTTATCGATCAAACTTTTGTCACAATTAGAGATGGAATTGTTAGAAGTATTGAAATGGCACACCATAATATGACTTCTGGTCACATATACATAAAAACGGGTCAATTACTAAATGCAAGTATCAACAGAAGTCCAACCGCTTATTTGAATAATGAAAAAGAAGAAAGAGATAGATATGAGTACAACACCGATAAGAATATGACTGTCCTTAGACTAACTGATGAAAAAGGAAAGGGTTTGGGAGTCATCTCTTGGTTTGCAGTTCACTCGACTTCAATGAATAACACAAATCGATTAATTAGTGGCGATAATAAGGGATACGCCTCTATGCTATTCGAGAATGACTTCAATGGGGGAACACTTCATGGAAAGGTTAGACAATATCTTAAGATTTGACAATCGCTGAACTCATTATCAACGAAAGGGACCATTCGTTGCATTGTTTCCACAATCAAATGAAGGCGATGTTTCACCCAACATAAGGGGTCCCTGTTGCTTAGACACTGGACTGGCCTGTGATAACGCCACCAGCACTTGTGGTGGAAAAGTAATGCCCAAAAAATTCAACAATTTTTAATATTAATATCGATTTTACTCAGAATGAATTATGTGTGGCGTCGGGACCCGGAAAGGATATGTTTGAGAGCACACAAATTATTGGTTATCGACAGTATTCAAAGGCTAAACAACTGTACGAAAGCGCCAGAACTGAACTCTCGGGAAAAATTCAATACATTCATCAAACTATTAATATGTCCGATACTATCATTAAATTACCCGATAAGACAATAGTAAAAACCTGTCCCCCAGCGATGGGTTATAGTTTTGCTGCCGGAACAACAGATGGTCCAGGTGCTTTTGATTTCCACCAGGGTAAGAATCATTTTATTTGATGAAACATTCAATTCTAATTAAAATATTTAGGTGACACCAATTCCACTCCTTTTTGGAATTTAGTCCGAAATATAATAAAGGCTCCGACCCCTCAACAAATCAGATGTCATTCTCCAAAACCTATTTTATTTTCGACGGGAGAAATAAACTTTCCATATATGTGGCAGCCGTCTGTCCTCCCGACACAAATTTTCAAAATCGGACAGTTATTGATTGTAGCTGTTCCCGGGGAGTTTACCACAATGTCAGGCCGTCGACTCAGAGAAGCGGTAAAAAAGGAATTTGAAAGACATAAATCCGGTACTAATGTTGAAGTCGTTATCTCTGGTTTGTCTAACGCTTACTCATCATATGTCACTACTTTTGAAGAGTACGACTCTTTACCACAAATTGATTTATAGATTGAGTTTTACCACTAGATATCAGGTGCAGAGATATGAGGGCGCCTCCACTATATACGGTCCGCACACTCTTAGGGCTTATATAGAACAGTATAAAAAGTTGACGAAACACTTGTCTAAAGAACAACCAATAGATAGCGGACCCATTGAACCAAATCTTCTTAAACAACAAATAAGTCTTAAACCGGGGGTTGTGTTCGATGGGGCGCCGTTTGGTAAGAAGTTTGGGGATGTGGTCGTTGACGCTAACGATCATTATAGTCCCGGATCGAGAGTAACCGTTATTTTTGTGAGCGCTAACCCCAGAAACGATGTCAGGTCTGAGAGTACTTTTCTCGCTGTCGAAAGACTTAATGAAAAAAGTGAGACCTGGAATCTCATCGCAACCGATGCCAATTGGGAGACCAGGTTTACATTCTTTACTTTCTCTTAAACTAATTAAAAGTTGATTTAGATTTTATTGGCGAAGAACTAATTTCTTCTTCGGTGAGAGTCAGGCCATTATTGTTTGGGATATTCCCCGCAATATTAAACCTGGAAAATATCGAATTAGACATTTCGGGAACAATAAAAGTTTAATGCAAACAATACACACATTTCAAGGCGTAAGTCATTTATTAATAATTTAAATACTTTTTACGCAAAAATGTGAGGAAAATTAATTTCTAATTTTGTTTCAATTATTAAATCCATTTATTTAAATGATTAACAGATAATTATATAATTTAAAATGACTTCGATAATTGAATCGTTAATAATTGAAATATTATTAATCCATAGAAAAGAAAATTCAAAAATTAAATTTATATTATGATTCACCAAAATTATGAATCACCATGCAAAAAATAGTATAAAATTGACTGATTTGCTTTTAACTGATATTAGATATGTTTTATCTATTGTTTGCTGTTTTCCTACTGTAGTTAAATGTATACTATTTTATGCAATGAATTATTCCTACATTTTTTAGTAGATAGAAATCAAAACCACTTTTGACTCAATATTTTTTTCAAATATAGTCAACAAAAATATTTGAAGTGAAGTGAAGACAATTGATGTCGAAATGAAGGACATAACAGAGGACAGGACAAAGCAATTCTAGTCGTTCTGACAATTATTGTCTAAAATAGAATTTATTTAAATATTTGTACAATTATTACATTTTTTTAATTATTAATATAATTATTATTAAAATTATTACTAAAAAAAATGAAAATTTAAATAAAAGTTTAAATTAATATAAACTACAAAATCTTTGCATAAAATAACTTAATTTGCAATCATTTGAAAAGAGATCACAATTTTTCTCCGTCTAATTCTGGAATAGTATTATAGTAAGAGTGGTCAGGAAACCTGTCCAACTCTATGTAGTCGTTCTCACTTATTAACAATTTGTCTAAATAGTCGACCAGTTGTGTAAATGTGGGCCTTTTATCGGGATTAGTGTCCCAACAGTAGAACATAATATTATACATTTCCCGTTTGCAGTGTTCGGGCTTTAAAAGTCTATTTCCTTCGCGAACATATTTTATCACTTCTGCCGCAGCCATACCTGGATATGGAGTTCCGCCCAATGTTACGATTTCCCACATTAATATCCCTATAAATGAATTTATAATTAATTTATTGAAATTTATATAAAATTGAGAAAAACTGACCGAAACTCCAGACATCACTTTTTGAAGTGAATATGGAATCAATTAAAGACTCGATAGCCATCCAACGGATCGGTAATCGACCCTAAAATCATTCATTTTTTAATTAAAAGGAACTCTAAATAAATTCAATTAAGAGTTTACTTCAGATTTTCGTTCGTAAACGTGATCTGCGGCCACATCTCTGGCGAACCCAAAGTCGGCCACTTTTATAGTATTGTTGTCTCCGACCAAAACATTACGGGCGGCCAAATCGCGATGAATTATCTGATTAATAATTACAAAACAAATTATAATTTTTATTATATTTTCAAAAACTAAAAGACTGACCCCTTTTGAAGAAAGATATTCCATAGCTTTTGCCACTTGGTATGCAAAAAGTGTCAGATCTCTGGCAGACAAGCGATTACTGCGGGCGTGAAGATTGCCGTAATAGCGCTCAGCATAATGTTCACGACTTTCTCTCAAATACGACTGCAATTTACCGAATGGCACAAATTCCATAATCAGAAAGACTGGTTCTCTATCAGTACAACTGCCCAAAAGAGTGACCACATTTGGGTGAGGGTCCAATGCTTTCATTATTTCCAATTCTATTAATAAATCTTTTTTCTCTTTTTCTGATGCGTTCTCTTTAAGAGTTTTGACGGCAACCGTGTCTTTAGTGTTATTATTAAATATATTGAAGGCCTCACACTTCCAGACCTGACCGAAACATCCCTCACCTAATATTCCCAAGAAGTGTAAGTGATGTCGAGGAAATTCCCACTCTTTTTCTTCACCGTTCGGTAAATTCAAAGCTGACGTATATTTATTTGATTCACTTCTGTTCTGAAGCGAACGTTTGGCTCTAATTTGAGCGAAAAGAGCGCCGTTATAATCGAGTTCACCCGAAACAGAACTAATACTGGTTTCACTGCTTCCGGATTTGTCGATGTTTACGATTTTCTGAGAAAACGATTTCATGAGATTTCTGTTCGAAGTCTTTTGGCATCTGTTGTGTAGAACCCAAAAGACAAGACCTGCTATCGGAGCAAAACATATGGCGGCCAATAAAGGCAGGAATGCTGTTATCATGTCAAGTCCGTCGCCAGTCCTATTGGCTGGTCCTCTGGTGGTTTGTTCGAACTGCTTGTCTGATGAGTTCGTTGGTACAGTCGTTTGAACAGTTGGTACCGATTGAGACGCGGCAGTTGTTTTAGTTGTGTGTCTAATGGCAACGGTATCGGCGGTCGAGGCGTTCTTAGGTTCCGGTTGTAATAACTTCTTTTTAATTGTGGGAGGGGTGGGGGAGGACTGACGCCCACCGGTACCGATAAATGCGGTATTTTTTGGTCTCTGAGGGGGTAATTGTGAATTGACGAATGGCGGAAATGGCCTCCGGATCGGTATTCCCGGATAAGAAACATTGGACGGAAGGCCACTACTTATTACAGCTTCAGAATTGCGGTCAGAATCCAAAACTCTCACAAATACTTCAATTTTAGCCTAAAAACCAAAATAAATGTCATTTTATTTATTTATTTAAAAAATCGAGACTTTTGTGGCTTTACTTCAAATTCATTGACTTCTGCTTTAAGTCAATTCAGTTAAAAGTTAGTGGGAGTGGTATTCGTGATCAAAGAAGGAAGGGTTGTCACGTATTAGTGTTTGAAAATAATCCACCAGAAATATTATCATAAGAAATTGACTCACCGTTTGGTGGCCGTCATTTGCGGTAATAAATAAATAGAAGTCGTTTCCGGCCTAAAAGTCATCAAAATTTAAATCATTAGAGAATTGCAAACATTTGTCTCTAAAAAAGATTTTATCATTAATTGGGGCTCAAATTTGGGCACATTTTTTACTTATAGTCATAAAAGACAGAAGATTTGCCTATAATTTAGACTAAATTATAGTTTCTCTTCTCTAATATACAAATAATTGCATTCATTAACAAAAAAATTTAAAAACTATTTCTGAAATTATATATAAGTTTTAATTTATAATTTTTGAAAATATTTGTTATAAAATAATTTGATTTGATTACAAGTTATTCTATTTTAGCCAATATTTAGTGGTGGAAATGTCAGTCCCGATGGCAATCATTTCTTATAATTAACTTTCAAAGTAATAATTTTGCCCAAACTTTGAAAGTGAGCTGAAAATGTTGTCAAGAAGAGCACTACCACTATAAATATCAGCGCTTTAGCCCCAGGTGCTTATTTCAGAGTTTATGTTAAGGACTTGTGTGCAGGACTTCATTGGTTTGAAATGTTATGAAAGTGTTATTATTGTAATCGCATTACTTTATGTTTTATTAGTCTCTCTTTTTTGTGATTACATTAAAAATACTTAAAAATCATTTAAATTTAGTTAAATCACAAAATTATGAGAAATGTCTGCCACGCGAAGCCTTTCTAATAAAATGCAAGGGCGGACCCCAGAGTACAACAGGTCTGTTAGCTCTTCAAAAAATTAGGGTGGGTTTCAAAATTTCGAAGTCAGGGAGGGTTCGGTCCTTTCTCTACATATTCTCTCAATTCTTGATTTGAAAACTTCACAATCAATCAAATGAAATGAATTTTTTTTAGTTCACAAAAACTTATTTGTAATCACAATAGGATTTCAACATTTTTGAACACAAATTCAGATATTTTTAGAAATAAAATGTGTCTAAAAGTCCAGGACTAGACTTAAATTAAAATAATTGATTATTTGCTAATAAATCATTAAAATGTTTAACGAATGTCTCAAAAATAAAAGTTGAAAAAAAAAGTTAAACTCATGAGAAGTGCTACTGGTTTTGGGGTTCGCTTCAAATGAGTGGAGCACTGCTTCAAATAGTGGTTCAAAAAAATGCGTGCCTTTAAATTATCGACGCTATAAAAGAAAGATTGGCTGCACTCTTATGCACCGCTTACCTGTCCCAACAAAGACTCCTTAAGAAACACATCGCCCTTCTTTGGATTTATAGTAAAATAATTGGATCCGTCCAAAAACATAGCCTTTTCTATGCTATACTCTATTGAATCTTTATCTTCATCTCTGGTTCGCACTGTAATTATACGACTCCCTAAAGAAATATTTGAAAGAAATTCGCTTAAAAAAATTTCAACCATTAGGTGTGTCTGCATTTGGAGCAGCAAAAGCACATCCATTCCATATATGGCTCATAACTAACAAATAGACAGAAATTTATTTTTCTTTAGGCAATACTTTTATTCATTTTAATAATTAGAGCCTGAAATGAGTCTTAATGTAATCGATGTGTTTTAGTCCAATAGACTTTTCATAGCACTTACCGACGGCTTCGTTCTCTGGGATCAACCACTCTCTCTTAAAATCAAATACTGGGGGACTATTATGACCCGGGAATCCAAAACCTTTGATAAACATTTAATTTATAACTTTATTTATATTTTTTTTATTTAAAAACCATTAAAAAGAATATTTATGTAATAAATTAGATAATAAAGAGTTAGTCTTTGGTCTCAGATTTTGACACTTATTTGGGATAAATTGAATTCATTTTCCATCAATTAATTTAAGTTTTTTATATTTAGTTATTTATTGAATTTCTTCTCAACGAAATCAAATCACATCTATTTATTTATACTTTGTTAATTATAAAATAATCATGGTTTAATTTAAATCTTCAATTTTATGTTCTTGGTGGTTTTATAGTGCAATATTAAAGTAGTAATAAATTTAAGTAATACTATATAAAAGTATATCAAAGTATAAGTTAGTGTTTTTTAGACCATATAATGATTATATTATAATCTGTTGCATGACTTAAGATTTAAAATAGTGAATGTGTTCAGGTAGCTGAACAAGATTAATTTATAATCTAATATGATCATGATATTTTAAACTATATTATCTGAATTGGAGTATTTAAGCGATTAATTAAGGAGTCATTAAACTTTTGTTTCCTTTAAGTTTATAGGATATGACTAAAGTTAGAGTCATTTCTAAAATGGGTTTAATTTAATCTAAAGTATTAATAAATAAATGAATTAATGATTGTTACAAACGTTTGACTAAAAGATAATCGATATTAAGGTCACAAAACACTTATTTATAAAACATTTGAATTGAAAACTAAGAAAATCGTGAAATTCTTGTTTGGATTGCATTGAAATGAGAAACGATGTGATGATGTCTACAAAATAAGACCTAAATTTCATAATTTATTAATTCAACCCTTATTTTAATTGTATTCAATTGATAAGTGATTTATTGACTCATTTTATAATTTTGAAGTTAGAAATGAATAAATCATATTTAAAGCAGAAGTTTGAGAAACAGTTTGAAGATTAGTTGAGAAATGTTGTCAACTCTTACCTGAAGTGGTTGTGCACAACAGGAGAGTAAGCGTGAGCCACGACATAACACGATTTAAAAACATTGTTCCCAAATAAACATATATTTTGACGAAAAACTTTGTCTCAACGATTCATAACTCAATTGATTTCATTCAATGGATTAAGAATTTGATGAAAACAATCGAAGAATATATAAATTATTACATATTTATATCGATTTCCGAAATATTTGTTCACTGAATTGAAGAGCAAAACATTAGACGATAAGTATTGGCAGCACTGGTTTGAGCACTGGTTTGGTGTCTTTGGCGGACAACAAAACAGAAGCGAATTCTCAGCAGAAAAGTTGAGAGCAAAAAATGTCGACGTCAGGACTGGTCTGACTACTTGTGGAACTGAACTTTAGCTAAAAGGGCCAACTTATGGGCCAAACCCCTGATAGAGCTCATTGGAAAGATGGGCGCAGAATAGGGTCATCCGAAAGATGAACACTAAGAACAGCGACGAGTCGTTACACTTGAGAACAGATAATAAACGTTTGCGAACGCATTTCAACTAAAAAATGTTCAAAACTGTAATTGAGTTTACATTTGGAATAGCGATTGAAAACTAGTTTTCCTCAAAACAAGATTCAGATCGAACTCAAAGACGAATAAATCAATTGAATGGCGATTATCACTGAATTTCATACTTTGTTCACAACAAATACTTTTGAGGAACAGTTCAAACAAATTAAAAATAAGACTTTTGTTATGTTCTGATGTTTTCCCATATAAACTATAACTGATTTGTGAGACCCAAATCTCTTTTCAAACATAAGACAAAAATGTTTATCTTTTATTGCGGTCGAACTCATTTCAAAGTCAAGGACTTTTGTTAATTGTCTGCTTCGATGGCAAAACATTTCAAATTATACTAAACTATAAATCATTTTAATTAAGAATAACAGAAATAAATCCATTTAATTGTTTTCATTTCTATATCGAAACAATATTTTAGTGCAAAAAGTTTTTTAATAGAATTTGTTTTTAACATTTGTTTTGAATTCTACGAAATTTTCTTAACTTTATATACAAACAAATTAAAAACAAACGAAACTTAACGCAAATTTAAAATTATTAATTAATCGATGAATTGATAAATAAATTATCGTACAATTAGTCCATTATTTACCACAAGACGTACTGTTGAGATATTTTATGCAAATGATCACACGATGGAGTTTTTAGTCCTTTAGCTCTATCTTCCAAATCTTTATCTCTGAAATTTCTGGCCCTCCATATCATACTCTCTTCTATTTAAACATAAGATAAACATAAGATTATTTGTAAATAAAATGTGAATCAAAAGCAAATCATACTATAGTTTCGTTCCCTAAAACAAGAGGCCCTCAAATTAGAAACGTAGTCTTCTTCGACCTGTTGTTCAATGCGACGAATGGACCCCTTATTCTCTTTTTCGAAGTTTTCTTTCACAAAATAAGGGACCTCTAAGTTATGAGTCTTCCTCTCGTACTGGTATTTCCTGTCAAACAATTGGTTTACAATTAGAATCTAATTAAAAGTTTGCTGTCAGTACTCGTTCTTAATGTTAATTTTATGTAAACCAATTAAATCAAATTCCAAGAGTTTATCACTTTATTGACCACTTTTTGCAAATTAATAGCATTTTTAGTCTAATCTTAAGATATATAAGGATTTGAAGAAAAATTCGGTTAAGAATTTCAAATGAAAAAAAGGATTCAAATTTTATATCTTTTTATGAGAGTTTAGATTTCAATTAATGTTTTGATCGCTATATTAAATCAAATGAATAGTTTTAAGGCAATGACCTTCAGTTTTGACTAAATTTGAGGGCAAACTCGACATTTAATGTCATTTCATTAATTTGGGAATACTTTATACATAAAAAATAAGGAAATATAATGTAATCTATGTTTAAATAAGTCGTTCCGATTACTAATACAATCGGTGCCCAAAAATATACCCCTTTTTAAAACTGATTTAAAAACAGCCTTCGCTTTAAAACTAAAAAAATGATAAATTATTCTTATTTTAAGAAATCATTGACTGAAACAAAACATTAGTAATATTTTTAATTGTCAGACATTTATGTCTGTTTGGGATGACTTCCATCACTTTTTCTCATTCTTTTACTTTTGTCTCATTAGAGCCAAAAGTTCTAATGATATCTCACAACTCATTAAAAAGTAATAGAAAATTATCTAGGTATTTTAAATGTCTAATTTTGAACGCCATGTAAATACATAAAATGTCATAATATAAGAGTAAGAAGTGATAAGAAATGAGTAAAGAATAAGTAAGATCATTTTGATTCAAAATTTAAACTTAAGAAAATCACTGAATATTATGAATAATTGTGTCTTTGATTGCATTTGATTTAAATTTAGGGTTAATTCTATTGTATTTTTAAACATTTTTAGAAAGAAATGATAAAATGAAAGGCTGTGTCACTACTCACTGCGTTCGACTCAAACTATATGTCGGGTCTGAGACGAAGAATGTACTCAAAAGGGAGAGACAGAGCAATACTAAGACGGGCATCATTTGGAGCAAAACGTTATAACCAGAGGCCACCTCTTGGTTTTGCTGCTGTTGTCGATGTGTTTCGCGATGATATCTGTGGTTACGTCGGACGTAGACATTCCCCGAAGGAAAGCCTCCGCCAAAGAACATATTGAAGATTTCATCGGCACTGATATCGCCCTCAAAGCCTCGCGAATAGTCATAATATCCGTTTTCATAATAAGTCTGATGGGATCGTCTTCTTTGTTGCTCTTCAGAGCCATACATATCGTATTGTTTTCTTTTTTCGACATCACTTAAGACTGCGAACGCATTTCCAATCATTTTAAATGCTTCTGAAGCTCCGGGAGCTTTGTTTTTGTCCGGATGAAACTGAAGCGCTAGTTTTCTGTACTGTTTCTTAATGTCAGAGTCAACCGATTCTTTGGTGACCCCAAGAATTTCATAAAAGTCTTTACATTTTTTA
The DNA here is from genome assembly GCA_034700165.1 of Galumnidae sp. Gr-Ori-00277. NCBI lineage: Eukaryota > Metazoa > Arthropoda > Arachnida > Sarcoptiformes > Galumnidae > Galumnidae sp. Gr-Ori-00277. Next base: position 37,031 of record JAQIXI010000027.1, on the reverse strand, counting down.
ATTTGTTTGACTGCAATCAACTGTTCTTCAGTATATTCTCGAAGTGAACCCACATTTGGACCCGACTTCGAGTGACTATAATTAGAGTTCTGAGCGCTGTTTGCGTTTGACTTTTCATTTCTGCCAAAACTATTGGATCGCGACCTCTGACCCGAGGGATCACTGCTTTCTGGCTGCGGATCAGTTTCACAATTTGTAGATTTGTTGTCATTCTTTGAATGACGTCTTCGGAGGTTTTCTAATGTTTCTAATAATTCTGTCAACAAATCAATCGTCAAAATAATTATTAAAATAAACAAATCATTAAATAGTAATACCTTTTGCCTCATCTGAAGGGAAAAGTCTCTGGGCTTTAATCAAGTATTTAATGGCTTTTTCCGATTCATTACTTAATATCGATTTCTTCGCCAAATCTATACATCTTTGACTCTCATCTCTATTGCCGTCCATTTATTTACAAAATTGTCTTAAAATCTAAATAAATTTTTGACTAAATATATGATTACTTAAATTAAAAAATATACGAAATATTCAATAAAAGAGTGAAATAAATAAATTTAATAATATCGTAGTTAAGACGACGTCATTCGTAGGCTTTAAGACTCGATCACAACAATCAATGTTTGCATTCAATTCATTCAGACCTCTATTCACACAAAACCACTCACTATAATATCTTCAAATAATTGTCACAATTGGGGTCACAATGGGTTCACTCTTCCGTCTTTTAATTCATTTCATATAAAATAACTAATTTCAGATTATAATTATGTAAATCTTGTAATAAATTTAATTAAATGTATCTTTAATTTGTATAAACCCTTTATTAGAGATTAGAATATTTAGTTTTGGGTTCAAAATAACGTCTCAATAAATTAGTAAAACCAACTGATCTGATGACCGCTTAATCATTAGCCGCTAATGTCTTATATAGATAATTCTAAATAAAAGTCATCTTTAAATCTTTATGTCTGAGATTCTGTCTCAGAAGTAGTGGTCACTTCCCATTTCTTTTGAGATCCGGAGGTTTTACTTTTCACTAAATCGTAATTTTTTATATAAATTTCATTACATTTTTAGTTAAGGAATACTTTAATTAATTTCCATAATTTCCTCAAAAAATTTTCCGCAATTTTTATAATTAAAATATTTATAAATATTGAATAAAATTTTATTAATATATATTTAAATTTATACAAAAGATATGATTTTGGGGTTAAATCAAAGAACGTTTAAATTATTTTTATAACATTTAAACTCTTTTGTAAATTAATTACTTCTTTTCTTAAATTAATGTTTTCTGTTTTGAAGGCCTCTTTATTTGCCTTTTTCTCTGCCCTTCTCTCCCGTCTATACTCCTTAAGAGCAGACTTTCTGTCTTTCTTCTGTTCTGGAGTTTCATTCGGTAATCTGAGAGACAGTTCAGACACACGTGAAGTTCGGGAACAGACAGACTTTTCGTCTTTATTTTTAAAATCGTTGTCATCGTTGAGAGCATCCAATTTTGCCAACTTTTTGGCCGTAAGTCCGGGTTTTTCGAAAACACCGATCGGGAGACCCGTCTTCTCATGAATGCGAACTCTTTGCGGATATTTATTGTTTGGTTCGCAAATAATTTTGGGCCGATTATAGAGATTAGAATAAGTGCTGATAATTGATTCGCAGTCAAATCGATCGGAATCTCGTTTTTTACTGTTTTCGCAGATTTCGACTTCAGTTAATTCATTGTCTTTTGAAAGGTTTCGGAATTTTTTGTAATTTTCAAAAAACTCTTTTGAATCTAATTTTTCGTAGAAATTTTTTTGATTTCTCTGTATTCGGTACTCTTCAGCCAAATCTGTCAACAATTGGCTATTATTTGGATCAATAAAGCCCTCGATGTCATCAAAATCAAGGGCTCCGATATCGCAATCATTTGCGTATTCGCTCTCAAAAAGGGTTTCAAACTTTTGGTCCAAAAGAGTTAAGTTTTCATTTCTTCTCATAACTGAAGAACTCATCGAATAATTAGTGAAATGAGATTTTGTTTCTTCATCTGAATAGTGATGTAAACCATCAGAAGTCTGTTCAGAACCACAAACTGTTGACACGTCATCTTCCGATTCTTCGTTATCAGACATATCCTCCCATTGATTGTCTTCTTCTTCTTCTTCTCCTTCAATGTTTTCAGAGTCTGCCTGAAGTATAAAGTCGTCATCGATTTGATTATTTGGATCATCGAAGTCAAAGTCTTCGTCCATCGCTGCGACCACATCCGGGTCCCAATCGGGCTGAGGACCGATCGGAAGGACTGCTTTGTTAAGTAGACCCTCTTTTTCTTCAACAGCCGAAGCAAAGAGTGATGAGGGTAATTGCATTTTACTCTTGGCCTTAGGTTTGGGCTTCTCTTTAGTTTCAATTGGTTGCCATTCAGCGATCGGTTCCACATCTTTCAAATGTTGTAAATAATTGTAGTCATCGTCGAAGTAAACGCCATATTTCTTCTGCTCTTCTATTCTTTTTTTAGTGTCGTTGACGTCAACGAACACCATCTGAGGCGCGGACTCATCGGCCACCAATGGATCCCTTTGACTTCTGTGCACTAACTTGAAAGTAACCGAAGAATTCTTATCAAATCCTTTCTTCCGACCCATTGTTTTGTTGGGATTTTGTCTTTAAATTATAAAAACCAAATGAAATGAAAACAACAAAACGTGACTTTAGTTAAACCACAAAATGAATGCAATGTTTGCTAAAAGAGGGCAATACTTGTCTCAACCCTTCGCAAGGGTTGAGATAATCGAAGAAGAATTTAGTGGTTAAAGACAAAAATAACTAAATGTAACCTAGTTTCATTGTGTTTCTCTATGTTTCTTAGCTTTAAACGTTAGCCACAAAGCGATCGTTTGTAGGAAATTAAATTTTCGTCAAAATTAGGCGGAAATGTATTCAATCGATTATCAAAAAATAATTCACTAAAAAATGTTTTATTTTTAAAATAAATAATTCACTGATTAGTTGTTATCAGATTTTAATTATTTAATTTGTCTTAATTCATGTCTATAGACCTCATCAGATGATATAATCGATGCAATCGATTTGGTATTTATTTACGAGAAAGGTTTTTAACAAGTTCATTAAACTTTTAAATTGAGAGCTGCTGCACCTAGGTACCTTTAATTAAACTTTTAATTTATATTTTTCATGGTATGCCATAAATTCAAACTGGTACATTTGCATTTTTCCATTTCTGGTTTATTTCTTTATTATTTTCAATTCAATTAAGAAAATACACAACAAATGTTCAATAAATTTTTCAAAATTCCCTTAATTATCAATTTAATCAAGGTCACATTTTTCTAACCTTTTATAGAGTCTTATCGATCGAGATTTTAGTTCAAAGTTATTGAATTTTATTTTTTTTCATTTCAAAGAAACTCTTTTTTCGTGCTCTAAGTTCTCAGTCTTTCCAAAAATGTTTGATATTTTTGAGTCAATAAAATAAGAATCGAAGAGAAAATTATTTTTCTTTTATGACATTTGTTTCCACTCTTTTGTAAATAATTATTATTTCTTCATTTGGAGGGGTTTACGAACTTTGCTTTTGATGACTATTTAGACTAAAGACTAAAGTATTATAACTGAAGATATAATTCTTTATTCTGAAGTGAATTTACATTCTATGGATGATTGCATTCAAAATTATTTGGTCGGAAGACTCGGAACCCGTTTTAACGGAAGGAATTCAGTGAAAAAACTCTAAACCAAATGTTTATAATCAAAGTATTCGCTAATCAATCAATTGAATCATCGATTATACAAAATATGGAATTAAGCATGCTAAATTTTTTGCATGCTCAAATATTGGGCTTAAAAGGCTGTCCGAATAACGATATTCTGGCCTATTTTGCGCCCATCTTTACCAATGAATACTATGAGGTTTGTGCCGTAAGTTTGGCCCATTTTTAGCTAAATTCAGTTCACTAGTAGTCAGACCAGTCCTGACGTCGACTTTTCTTGCGCTCAACTTTTCTGTTGAGAATTCACTTGTGATTGTTTTCCGCCAATGCCTTCAAACAAGTGTTGCCTCAAAATATTAGTACTTATCGTCTCTTCATTTCACTAAACTTTTGAAAACTTTGAAAATTCTGAAATTAATGTAAATATGTAGTCATTCAGTGATTGATTTCCAACATTTTTCTGACAATTTCTGACAATTTTTATAATAATTTTCAAAGAAATTAATTAATTGAGTTATGTTTGTTTCGTTGAAACCAAGTTTTGTGTCAAACATATGCTATTTATAAGCAATAAATGCAATGATATTAAATCGGATAAAACTCTGTTTCACGTTTACAGCCGTACTTTTCAGTGCAATTACTTCAGGTAAGAGTTATAAACATATTTCCGATTACTTTTAAATTATCTGCTCTTATATAATCATATATTCAGTTATTCGGTTCATTCAAAAGACATGAGTAAAAAACTATACACTTCAACACTTCACTGATGAGTTTCGCAACTTTGTATTAGAGCTCATTATTAGAAATAGAATAGAGTCGTGTCTATTGAATGAATATTTGTTTATAAAATTAGGCCTATTTTTTGAGTCCGTCACAAGTGATAAGTTTCTCAGTTTATAATAAGCAGACAATTATTCGTTAAAATATTGTCATTTAAGTCCAAAATTTTCATAAATTGATATAATATTATAAATAGTTTTAGTGACACATTATATAAAGTTATATAACATTAAATATCATAAAAATAACAATTATTTTAATGACAATTGAAAACTCAGGAAATATAGTTAAACACGAAATGATTGGAATTCGAGTGTTTATATTCATAAAAAAGAAAGAAAAAACTTATTCATTATTTATGAAATTTTATTTGAATTAAATTCAAATTGAAATTTCAATTCAAATTCAAAGTTTTTACATGAATAACAACATAACACACTTTCGTGTGTTTTAGAGAACATCTTAAAGAAATCAAATGAAAGCAATTGAATACTTCTAAAAGTGTGTTAATTAAAAAAACTTAGAAATTCATTGAACTTAATTTTTCGTTACTTTCGTAATATTCATCATTTCTTACGAATATTTTAGCCGAAGAAGAGAAGAATAGATTCATATCTTTGTAACAAATGTTTAAAACATTTAAACTGTAAGAAAAGTTAGGATTTTATAATTGAGTTAAACACTAATTTTATTTTAATATTTATTTAAACTAATAAATGGGTTGAAATAAATGTTTGTTTATTGTGTTTATGACAAATAAAATTAGATTTCACTTTTGACCCAATCGTTTGACGATTAAAAACCAATTCATTTATATTTAACCAAAATATTTGTTACTTTTCAAAGAATGGTTTGAACTTTAATCGCATGAATAGTAAAATACAATACAAAAACGCGATACCAGTGTTTGATATTTAGTGTCGAAAATTTCTTATATTATATTATTTATTATATTTTTGCATTTCATTCAATTATGAATTGACTTATATTTAGGCCAATACCAGACTATAAATTACTGAATCTGTAAATACCAATCTATTGCCTCCGGTCAATGTTTGAGGCTATCAATTCTCATAGAATTTTTATTATTATAAAAATTGATTCCTATGAGAGTTAGACTCAAAAAGTTGGGTCATATTATTATGAAAATGAAAAAGAAATCACTGATTAATATTATTATTGATTATAGCATGCAAATTCTATCCTATTGGAGAGAATAGAAGGTTTGAAAGAGTGGCTGAAAATCTTCCTGTTGGTGAGTCCTGAGCACAGAATATAATACAATAATTTATTCAATTTTTTAATCGTTTGGTTTTTTTGATAATTTGTTGTGAATTAATTAAATTCTTCTCATTTTGTGATAATCGTTATCAGGAAATGAAGTGTTTAAAGTCGAAGTACATTCAAGAGTCGATTTCCGACTCGAGGCCGTTGACAATAGTCTCAGTGACATTAATTATTTTAAATATGAAATAATTGACGATAAATTTGTTGCCATAAAACTTGCTCACTCTCTCGAAGACCTCGTCGATAGGGTAGGCCTTCAATTAATCTAATACTAATTAGAAGTTTAATTAATGAAATTGATTTACAGAGAGATCCTCAAAGCGTTCTCAAATTCAAGCTCACCTGTAAGGGCGTCAGTGGAACGGTATGACTCAAATTTATGACTTTACAAATATTGCACAAATAATTAACTTCAGTTGACTTAATGTTGGACTCATTATCTGTTATTTGATTAAATCTCTTAAACAGAAATTATCCGAATTATAGAGAAAAAAATATTTTTTATGTAATAATATTTGAGTATTTGATCCCAAATCTTATAACATTAGAAACAGTGCTCCCGATGTCAAGAGATTTGATTGCAAAGATTTAGCCCATTTTCATATCTAAATAAGAGCTCTATCTTTAACCTCCAGTGAATTTTTCATCTGATTTTCTTATTTTGAATACTTCTTTCTCAAAGTTTGTGATAAACTTTAATTTTAATCTTAATATAATATATTCGTATTTTTAATTTGGGAACAGAATTAGATTAAACGGTTCTCTTGTTTTTCTTCTAAAAATAAATTAATATTCAAATTAATATTCGATAAATAAATAAACAAATTATTAAAAACAAAAACAAAAAACAAGTCAAACATTTAATGTATTCGGAACCAGATTTTTGATGTTTTTTCTTAAATACATAAAAAGTCTGAACACTCCTTATCAGGTCTTCTGCATTAAATGAATTGTTTAACTTTATTTGGGACAGACATCGCTTTCACTTTAAAATTAGTGTACATTTAAGACAATAACAGTGAAAAGATAGTACTTTAATGACTAAATGAATTAACACTTTTTTTATAATGACTTCTAATTTAGATCTCTTTTGTCCAGAACTGAGTCCATTATAACGAAAGTTATTTTCATTTCCTCATTGTTTTTCTGTCCCATAATTATAGAGTTTATGCATAACTCATATCTCATTATATGATTGTTTGTAACATAAGTAGAGTTAACGTAGAAATTAAAGTTCATTACTTTATATGTTGGTATAGGAAGAAGCATTCCTACCGGTGACAGGTATGCCTTAAATCTTTAATGACAGACATTTGAAGAGATTATTATTTTGGTTTTCAGTATATGTCCAGGATGTCAACGATCACGCGCCTGAATTCCAGAACGTCCCCTATTCTTTGGAAGTGGATGAGGTGATCATCAATCAAAATGTTTTATATATGATCTTGCAACATATTGATTGTATTTCGAAATACAGTTAACACCGGTTGGGCTGACCGTATTTCGTGGAATACATGCTGTGGACCGTGACAAACCTAATACTGCCAATTCTGATATTACCTACTCTATTGTGGTAAGTCTTTGTTTGTACTCAATCTCAAGTGTTCAGATGCCGTAACGCTATTTTGATTGACTATTTGTCGCACAAATAGGGTGGCAATGAAAACAACTCATTCATCCTTTCCGACCCAATTGAAGGAATTCTTGTTATTAATAAGCCGTTAGATTACGATAACGGCATTCGAGAGTTCAAAATACAAATTCAGGCCTCTGTATGACAACAATAGACTTTCATTTGACAATATTTGACATTTTATTTTGGCCATATAATAGGACCATGGCTCTCCACTCAGCCTCAGTCAGGTAACCACAATGACAATACACGTAAAGGATGCCGATGACCAAAACCCAGTGTTTACACAAGAAGTATATAAAGCGAGTGTTTCAGAGACGGCAAAGATTATGGTATGAATTGTGTTATGGATTAAATGATTTGAGGGTTTAATGACTAAACCATGAATTAGAAGAAATTTGCATTATTTGTATAAATACTCACGACTCGAAACAATCGACTTTTCTTTCGACTCCTATTTTATTATTTCCTTCAAATATCGAGAAAACATGAAATCAGATAACAAACTAGACTTCAATTTTAAAATTATAGTCAAAAGAATCATTTATTGGCTTTTATTTGTAAAAAAGCGTATTATTTAGTATTTGGAAAGTTTTCATTTGAGAGTTTCATTACTTTATTTCAATTTACATCTCAGATGAGATAAAATGATTCGTTTATTTATTTTAACGAATAGACAATTAAAGTGAATCTTTTTGATAGTAAAAAAACATAGCAATCAGTTTTGTAGGACAGACCCTATTGTTTCCCTTAGAAGTTAATATCATTCTTATAATGCCTTATATTATATTCTAAACCGAAAATTTACCCAAACCTTAATAATGTAAATAAAATGAATTAAATAATACCATATATATATAAATACTTTGAAGATTTTTCCTAAAAGAAAGGTATAAAATAAAGGATTGTATTTTTTAAACAACGACCCCATTCACTGTGAACTCTATTCTTTGTGAAATACTTCACAAAAATTAATTAAAAGAATGGATTAATTTTTTTCCAAACCTATTCTCAGTTGACTTCTCACCAAAATAGAAGTCTAATAAATGAGAATTAAATTGAAATGAAGTAATGAAACCTCAAAAAAGCCTCAAATAATTGTGTAGTAATAAACTTGAAAATTATTAAATATAAAAATATTTTTTCTAAATTTAATTAATGAACATTAGGGACATCGCATCAGAGAGAAGGTTGTGGTACAGCCCTCTATTCATGCCTTTGATTTGGACACTGGAATTAATGCCAGATTACGTTATACAATAATACTAGGTAAATTGAAATATTTTGTTCTTATGTGTTAATTATAGAGCTATCAAAGGTTAACACCAAACCATCACTAGTTATCACGAGTTATCATAAGTTATTCTAATTTATCCTGATGCAAAAGTCGGTCACTTTCCAATTTATTTAACCAAATGAATTTTTAAACAATTTTTGAGTTTAATTTATGTTTATGTGTCTGAAGGCAGACATCGATTATAATCAGAATAAAAACCGTTTCATTAATCGAAAGAACAGATGAAAAGATAAGGACGTGAAGAGTCGTCGCTTTTTTCTCTTCATATTTCAGAATTCGGACTTTTTTAGTTTTTCCTCAAAATTCAGGTCATTTTATAACTTGAAATTGAATACAAAAGTTTTGTTGTCATATAAGAGTTGCGACCGAAAACCGATTGAAACCAATTTGTGTGCATTTGATGCGAATTATCTGATTTATGCGAATCATTGATTCATCAGATAATAGATTGTTTGATAAAATCAATTATTTGTTAAAATACAATAATCTTTTCACATAAGGAGTGGTTTTTTTGTGTAGCATTTAATACATTTAAAACCAATTATTTTAAATAATTATATAAGTCTAACAACAAATGAATTGAGAGAAATGCGATTGAACTCAATGTTTGAGTATTTGCTGCCAATTCTTCAAAAGAAAATTAAGTTTGAATTCAAAGTGAATTGAGTTTCATTAGAGTCCATACAGAGTCTGATACCAAACCGTTAACTCAATGCTTAAGAAATAATAAATGTGTTTCTAAGGACTCATTTCTTCTACAATTGATTTATTTCTTAAAAGTGTTTGCATTGGAATGCGATTCGAATTATATACAGTTTAATATCAGTTCATATTTTTCTTGAATATAAGGAAATGAATCTCAAATAAATTCAAAATTTTTGCATTCATTTAATACAAAAAAAAATTTCGATTAAACGTTAGTTTTTGTTTTAAAGAAAAATCTTTTAAAATGAATTAAAACCAAAAGCATGTAAAAAGTCTCACAACAATATCAAAGATGTTTTTTAAAAAATTTCTTTTTTATTTGCTATCAGTTTTTGTGTCATTATTTTACGCAATTTTAGTTATGCGCTAAAACTTTGAGTATTCATCAAAGCGTTAATAATTGGAGTTTAAATCCTCTTTTTTTGACGCAATTATTGTTATCACTAATAATTTTTGAAAAATTGAAAAATGAGAAAAATGTCAACTATTTAAACGAACAGAAATCGATTAAACATAAAAAGTTAAAAATAATACTAAAATATTATCAATGAAATAGATCTGAGAATATAATAACCTTTATTTTAATCTCATCATAAAATTGCTTAAACTTTATTTGGAGTATAGTATCTGAAGTTATGAATACTTCAATTAAAAACATGAAAACACTTAAATACAATGAGAAACAAACTCTGAGTTTCAAAATATACATTTTATCTTAAAATTATTTAATAATTAATTAACTGTATTTCGAAATTAATTCAATTTTAAAGCCCTTTTAATTCCTTGAAAATTCGTTATCAGTTTTATTAGTCTTTTATTAAGAAAAAAATCACTTTTGCCTTAATTGAAATTCTGTTCAAAAGGGGATCTTAAGGGCTCTGTTTGTGGCAAAAGTTATTCAATGAAAGATAAAAAATATTAATGAAATGCAAAATAAATTACTGGAAGGCATTGAAGAAAAACAAAATGAATAATTGTATGAAAACTTATTGGAAGTTAATATTAATTTTGATCGTAAAATGTATTTATTTATAGAGATCTTGAATTCCAAATATTTGATGCAATTATTTGGAATCAAATAGTTTTTGGCAAAAATAAAAGACTAATTGAAAAAATGACCGACTTTTGACAGGTTTATATTAAAGCCACTAATGTATTGAATGTTGTATTTGTGTTTGAAGGCAATGAGGGAGGATTTTTCGAAATGCATGACCAAACCGGTGAACTCTTTCTCGTTCGCGAAATCGATTTGGAAAGTTTGCCAAACGCTGTCTTAAGTCTCCAGATTCAGGTAATAAGAAATTGATTTTCAAATCGCAGTTTTTTATCTCAAATATATAGAAAAATAATAGTAATTGAATATCAATTCTAAATGAGAACTGATTTTAATCGGTTAAACAGTTAACCGGATTCTTATTTTTTTCTATAAAAGCTGTCAAAAAATAAGCTGAAAGTCAGGTAATAAAATCTAAGTCAGGGACAGCACAATAAGATATAGAAGAGATAGACAACAATAAGTATGCAGTGGACACACGTATTATACATAATTATAGAGATTTACATACCTATGCTATTGAACTGGTATTTGACTTTGACTTTAACTTCTTATTCATTGTTATTCAATATTAATATCTTATATGCGTTACACCTATTCTTCAATTATATTGTCGACAGTTCTCTATTTTATCACTCCTTTAACTTTTTGATAACTCATTGAATAATTTAGAGCAACACTTCTCTCTCTCTCTCTCTCTCTCTCTCTCTCTCTCTCTCTCTCTCTCTCTCTCTCTCTCACCGGTAGCCTATATTTCAGTCAAAAATGATATTCAATAATCTTTTTTGACTGATTTGTAAAGTAGTTTCAGTTAATCAAACATTCGATTGAATTTCAAAGAATGCTTTCAATCATTCAGTAAAAGGATTAGGAATTTAAAATCCGGTTTTGTATTTAAATATATTTTTCGGTAATTTTTTGAATAAAAATAAATTTAAAAAATGGATTAATTATTATAGACTTCTAAAAGGATTAATTAAATATTTGCATAACTCTATCGATTGAATAATAGGCAGCACAAGTAGATAATCCATTGAGACAAACTTTGGCCAGAGTTGACGTGTTTGTAATGGATGTGGTGAGTGATTGAACTCTTTCTTTCGGTCATATTTTGATTGACGAAAGAGAATTAAATCAATTGAACACATAATTAATCAAATGATTGACAGAACGATAATTCGCCTGAATTTGAGTACGACATGTATAACATAACTGTGATGGAGAACCTGCCGCCCGGTTTCACAGTTCTTCAGGTCTTTGCTGTGGACGCGGATAAGGGAGAGAACGCCCACTTTAAGTATGTCTTAGATGACAATTCCGGTGCCTTCAAAATAGATGAGAACACGGGTTGGATCAGTGTTAAGGATCCGACCCGTTTGGACAGAGAAAATAATGATAAGATTCAAATGAAAGTGTCAGCCATTGAACGAAAACCTAATATAAATCCGGAGACAACAAAACCAAAGTTCACGACAATAGAACTGAATCTTTTGGACGCCAACGACAATAATCCGCAGTTCTTTCCTACAAACTTATATACGTTCATAGTTTTAGAGACGGCTCCGGCCAATACTCTTGTGGGCAGTGTTTATGCCAATGACAAAGACCTTAATGAAAACGGAAGAGTTATTTATTTTAAACAAAACGACACAATTAGTCAAAGTGTGCCATTCGATATCTTCCCTCACAACGGATCCATTTATGTGACCGACTCTTTTGCATTTATGACTAATAAACCGGATCAGTACACCTTCTTTGTTGTTGCCTCTGATTCCGCTAAGATTAGATTCGAACGAAGAACTGGTGTTGCGATCATTAGGATTAACGTAACGGACATTAATAATAGTATTCCTGAGTTTATTGGCGCTCCTTTTGAAGCATATGTCGGTGAATCACTTCCAGAAGGAGCTTATGTCACACAAATCAATGCCAAGGATGCGGATACCACTGACACACACCTCGAATATTCTATTGTCGCCGGAAATGACGACAAATTGTTTATAATCGACTCAAGAAGTGGTCGTATATTCACTGCAGCCGTTCTCGACTACGAACGCAAACAAAGCTATGATTTACTCGTTCAGGTCTCCGATAGTATTAACACTGCTGTCGCTCCACTTCTGGTCAATTTGGTGGACATCAATGACAACGCACCACATTTTACACACAGTTTTTACAACTTTTCGGTCAGTTTTTAGTTTTCTATAATTTTAAATAATTTTATTAAAAAATATTTCCCCTAAAAGTGTGTCGAAGAGACGGCAGAAAATACAACCATCGGTTCAGTGCTTGCTTTGGATCGCGACTCAGGGAAGAACTCAGTTATCCGGTACACAATAATTGGAGACCACGGAAGCGATTCTTTTTATGTGGAACCACTGACTGGTAATATAAGGACTCGACAACGTCTCGATCGCGAATCAGAATCAAGAATTGAGTTCCAAATTATTGCGTACGACAGCGGTATTCCTCAATTGAGTGGAACAGCGAGTATTGTAGTGGCCATCGAGGATATAAACGACAATGCTCCTTTCTTTGAACAAAACCAATATACTATCGAAGTGTCAGAAGAAGTGGAACCACCCGTTGATATATTTCAAGTGAAAGCCAGTGATCGCGACACTAATGATAACGCAGTCATCAAATACTTGATATTAGCGGGAAATGACGACAACACTTTTAATATAAACCCAGAGTCCGGTCTTTTGTCGACCGCAGAAAAACTGAATTTCGAACGAAAGTCTGAATACAAACTGTTCGTCGCCGCCAGAAATTTAAGACCATTTCAAGGACCGAATGCCGCAAATATTATCAACCCTTCGGTCGAAGTGACCATAAAAGTAAAAGACATTAACGACGAATTGGTTGTCTTCGATCAACAGTCATATCACTTCCGCATCTTTGAAAGTACGCCCAAAAATCAAATGATCGGTGCTGTGAACGCTACAAATCCTGGGCGACTTCCAAACGAGCAAGATATTATTTATTGGATCGGAGAAGAAAATAAGAAACAAAAGGGAAAGTTTGCAATCAATCAAAAAACGGGAGAATTAACTTTAATGGAAAATATAGACAGAGATATGCCGTCTAACGAACAATCATTCAAATTAAGGATTTATGCCCGAGATAGACTTTCCATCAACTCATTTAATACAAGTGTTCCGATGATCGTTGATGTGATTGATGTGGTAAGTCTTCAATACACTTACAAACATTAGTTCTTATAATCTGAAACACTTTAATAACTATTATTTGAAGCGATTATTCGATGTTTTTTCTAATTTATTTATAAACATTTTTTATAATATAATAGGAATTAATGCAAAGTTTTGCCTGAATTGCATTTTAATGACTCAACTGATTATCGCTCAGAAATAATAGTCTTCTCCTAATTATTTAAATCCCTTTAATTTGTTGTTTAATATGAATCTGAGAATTCACACGCATTCATGTCTTGAATACCTTCTGATTGAGATATTTTTGTGTCTTTTGATTACAGAACGACAATTCGCCTGTTTTTAATGAGGACAGGTATCCAATCATTAATTCTTATTGACCCCTATTTGTTTAGTTTCATTGATTTTTTCATTTTAGATATGTATTAGAATTACCTGAAAGCATACCCCCAGGAACTACTTTCCCATCCTTTTATCGGGTCAATGACCTGGACTCTGGCTCTAATGGAAGGATTGTTGGTTATTATTTGAACACCTCCCACGAAGAGTCACAAATATTTGCAATCAATAACATAACGGGTGTCATAACATTAGTCTCTGCACTCGATTACGAAACTAAAGATAAACACGAATTTGGGATAATCGCTGTCGACGGCGGCTCTCCTCCAAACATAGGAACGGCTAATGTTGTTATAAATGTGGCCAACATTAATGAATTTTCCCCCAAATTTGTTGGACTTCCCTATGAGTTCTTAGTTCAAGAAAAAGCATTTGAAGGAACTTCTGTCGGACAGATTAGAGCTACTGATGACGACGGAAATGCCATTAAATATACCATTTCTGATGGCGATACTGACCTCTTTAGCATAGAAGAGGACTCGGGTCGCATATTTGTTCGCAAACCACTTATATCCAGAACACAATACACATTCATAGCCCGCGCCACTGATGATGGCGTTCCCCAAAACTTTAGTTTAGGGGTTCAGGTGATTGTAAAGGTTCGCGAAAGTAATGATTATCCGCCAGTTTTTACATCGAGTAACTATCACGGAGTGGTCATTGAAAAGAAAGAAAGTGATAAAGTGGTCATCAAAGTGGAAGCCGTTGACAAAGATTTACAGAACAATACCATTACCTACTCTTTAGTCGGAGGAAATGAAGATAATATCTTTTCAATCGATTCCAGGAATGGAGACATTAAAATAAACAATGGAATGGGTCTTAAAATTGATTTCGATCAGAAGAAACAGTACGCTCTTCTCGTTCAGGCAATGGACTCTCACCAGACATCTCTTTATGGATTGACCATGGTTGTGATTGATGTTCAGGACACAAGTCAGTTGTGTTTATAAAATAAATGTTTTTAATTTGAATTGTTTTGTAGACGACAAGCCTCCCGTCTTCAGTAAAACTGCTTATTCTTCATCACTTCCAGAGAATCTTCCGTCCGGTCATTGCTTTTTGACAGTAGAGGCAAAGTCTAGGGATTCAGTCGATAGTATTAGTTATTTATTAAACGGTAAAGACATCAACGTTTTTGCCGTCAATAAAATCAATGGAGAGATTTGTACTAAAAAAGTGTTGGACAGGGAATCAAAGAGCAAATATGAATTCACAGTTATAGCCACCGACGGAAAGTTTGAGGCACTCGTACCCGTCTCCGTTGAAATTATTGATGAAAATGATAATCCGCCCCGTTTTGAACAAGATAAATATCTCATTTCAATACCATACGACTCAATTCCAGGTTAGAAATATTTGATACTCTATTCATAATTCTCTAATTAATTCAATTGAATTGAAGGCCGAACTGTAATACAAGTTCAGGCATCGGATCCGGACAGTGCCAACAATGGGGACATAACATATTGGATCAAGAACACTCACGGCATGTTTGAAATCGATGCTAAGACAGGTTTAGTCAGACTCGTCGCTAATTTGCCAAAAGACAGACAAAACGCAACTTTTGAAATGGAAGTGTTCGCACAGGACCACGGGATCACCCCTAACATTGGGAAAGCTATTCTAGTCGTCAGAGCGTCAAATACCCAAAACCATCCGCCGAAGTTCGACAGGTTTTCATATTCTGTTAACGTCGACGAAAATGTTACTGGAATTCCGTTACTACAAGTGATGGCCTCAGACCCCGACCCGGGAAAAGCCGGAAAAATTGTTTATAGAATTGTTAAAT
Source organism: Galumnidae sp. Gr-Ori-00277 (assembly GCA_034700165.1). Taxonomy (NCBI): domain Eukaryota; kingdom Metazoa; phylum Arthropoda; class Arachnida; order Sarcoptiformes; family Galumnidae; species Galumnidae sp. Gr-Ori-00277. The sequence continues at coordinate 21,186 of JAQIXI010000027.1, read as the reverse complement.
CTTCTCATCCGAACGCTTTCCGTATCGACAAAAATATTGGAAGAATAACATTAGAGTCGGCCCTCGACTATGAAATTACAAAACATCACGAAATGATTATCGAGGCCAGGGATGAGGCAAAAGAACCACAATTCACAACAACTGTCATTCAGATTCATGTTATGGATGTCGTGAGTGTTGACATTAACTGTAATTTTTTATCAAAATATTTATTAATTTATTATTTATGAAAAGAACGATAACTCACCGGAAATGGTGGCGATCCCACGCATTCTTCGAGTGCCGCAGTCGGCCTCACCTAACAGTGAAGTCATATATACCGTGCAATCAATCGATGCGGACAGCGATCGAAATGGCAATAATCAAGTGGTTTACTCACTGGAACCACCTAGCCACTTTTTTGCTATAAATGCACTGACGGGACAAATATTTGCGACTCAGAAACTCATTCCTATGACTGAAACACTTCGAGTGGTGGCCACCGATAAGGCCACTACTAATCCATTGTCGTCTTCAAAAGATTTAAGGATTGAAGTCTATAAAGACTCTATTGAAGAGCCGACACCAGTCTTCACATCTGTGCAATATTTTGTTCAAAGTGATACAGCCTTAGAGCCCGGGGCAACTGTTCTAACACCGAGAGCAACAATTCCTAGTGGTTCACCCGTTTGGTATAACATAACGAGTGTTAGCGGACACTTTGGTTCCAAAAAGTTTAGTATCGATCACGACTCGGGACGGATTACAACAACTCATAAGTTGGATCCCTCGCATTCAAATAAAAGACAAAATATTTATCACTTCATAGTATCGGCGCATAACAAGAAAGAACCGCTTCATTACTCTGAGGCGGGAGTTGTCATACGACTATTGGATACAAACATTCGTTGCCCTAAATTCCCGTTCACTGAATATTACGCCGCAATCAAAGAAAACTCTCCGCCGGATATGATTGTTTTACCCGATCTTCTCATTGAAGACATCGACAAATTCTCGGGACAGCGATTGTCATATCAGATAACTGAAGATAACTCAGACGACAATTTCTATATCGATGTCAGGACTGGAGACAACGTTCCCTCAAATGTTTCCCTTCGCGTCAAAAAACTAATCGATAGGGACTCCATTCCAAAATTTTTGCAGGGAATCCATACTCTGGGCATAACTGCCAGTAATCAGAAGTGTTCGGCCAATACAAGAGTGAAAGTATTAATAGAAGACGTAAACGACAATAATCCTGTTTTTAGTCAAAGCGATTTTATTGTTCAACTCAAGGAAAACACACCCATCGGTCAAGTGGTGACCACAATCACTGCAACGGATAAAGATTCAGTGGACACCGGCAAACTTCGTTATCATGTCATCGAAGGTAATGAAGAAGAGGTCTTTGATTTAGAAGAGAAAACGGGTGTCATATCTGTGAAGATAGTTCCGGATCGCGAGAAATCTCCCGCTTATGTACTCAGAGTTGTGGCAATCGATAGCGCGAATAACACGGGTTGGACTAATGTCCACATTATTATTTTAGATGAAAATGATTGGACTCCGACTTTCCTCAACGAAACCTTTTTGCTTAACGTAACGGAAGGGCCGACAAGTATTGGCACTCGTATGAGACTACCGGTTGTTGATTACGACGACGGCATTAATAGACAAATGGAAGTCTATATCGTTGACGGAAACTCTAACGGAGAGTTCCGTTTAGATGTGGACGAAGGCGGACCTCTTCTTACTATTGTTTCAGAATTAGACAGAGAAAAGTATAACGTGAAAGAGGCCGCTCTTCACTTGTTATTTGTTGCGGCTAAAGACAAGGGAACGCCTCCACGACTGGGAAAGTCGATGGTTGCAGTTGTTATTCAAGATATCAATGATTCGCCCCCGAAGTTCGAACGCGACTCATATTATCAGTTCATTTCAGAAGACGCTCCGGTGGGTATTATTGTCGCTGAACTTAAAGCCATTGACGCCGACTCTTCGGCCAACACTAATCTCGTCTATTCCTTCGCAAAAAATACTGGAAATGGTATTCATTTTTTATTTTTCAAATTATTAATATTTTATTTATTACTTAATTTAGTGCCGTTTGCTATCGACTCCCAAACGGGAATCGTAAATATCTCGCGCACTCTCGACATCTCTGAGAACCAACAATACATTATAACAGTTGAGGCCTTCGACGGTCTCTGGAAGTCAACCGTAAGTTTCATTCGTCCAATAATTGGAATATTAATACAGAAATTGCTTTTAGACAACTTTAAACATATTTGTGAGCGAAGCAGAAGAGAGAGACCCTCGTTTCGATCAGTCCCACTATAGGTTTGCTGTTCTTGAAAATCAATCCGGAGTTTTGGTTGGAAGGGTTGAATTGAAGCCAAGAAAACATAGAATTAATGCTTTAATGAAATATACCCTCGTTAACTCAGAGATGAGGAATATTTTCAATATAACTCCGGTATAACTATATTCTCACTAAAAAATATTAATAAAATGCTATGAATTGAAAGGACGGAGAAATTTATACCAAAAAAGGATTGGATCGCGAAAAACGAAGTAATTATGTATTGACCGTAAAGTTGGAGGAAAAGCGTCCGACCACTAAAATTGTGAGAACTCTTCTCTAATTTTAAGACTAAAGTTTTTATTTTGCTTTACTTTAGAGCGTAAGTGAAGTGATTATAGATGTGCTCGATATGAACGATGAGGTGCCAACATTTAGTCAAGTATTTAGAGGACATATCAAAGAGAACTCAGCGCCGGGAACTCAGGTTACAATTTTGCCGTCAATCAGTGCAACAGACAAAGACTCCGGCAATAACTCTATTATATCATTTTCACTGTCGGGAGAGGGCAGTCATATGTTCACAATTCTCGATTCGGGAACCGTTTTATTTACTCCAAAAGATCCGCAACAAGTCTTGGATAGGGAACAAAACGCCAAATATGACCTTAAAGTGACAGCAATGGACCGAGGTAACCTTAGTTCTACCACCGATTTGAGTATTTCCATCGAGGATGAGAACGATAACCCACCAGTTTTCCAACATGGACCTTTGTTCATATTACTACCAGAGATTGCACGACCTGGCTCAAAAGTAGTTGAAGTTAAAGCTACAGATGCTGATGAAAAAGGACCTAACTCTAAAATACAATACTATATTACAAATGGAGGAAAAGGAGATATACGTATCGATCGGTCAACCGGTGAAATATTTGTGGTGGGTGCTCTTGTACCCGGCACTGTTTACTATCTAAATGTGTCAGCGGTTGATGGAAATGGTTTGGCCGCTAAGACTAATGTAAACGTTACTATTGTTGACGTGAGTCTACTTTTATTTATTTGCTCTCAATTATGGAAAACCACTTTTCTTTCAAAACTCTTAAAATAATCAATAATCAAATTATAGCCAAGCATATAGCCAAGCACAAGTTTTGAATTTTAAAATCATAGACTTTAACTATTCAAAGATTAGTCTAAAAGTCTCCAAAAGTTTATTATAAAACTTTATAAGGCGAAGGAATACTATACCCAAATCAAATGCAGCAAGGGGAAATTTTTAAATATGTAACTCAAATAGATAATTCAAATTAACGGATCTCTTATTATTAAGTTCATATACTAGCTAATTTAGTTATCTATTTGAGTTACTGATCTAGACAGTTTTATTGCTTAAATTTCATGATTTGTTTTTGGGTGTATATTAAATACTATAAGAATTATAATATAACTTATATTATATAAGTAATAAAGTTTAGTATTACAATAGAATTCCCTTTTTGTTATGATTAGGGATTGATATAAGTTATATCATTTAACTTTTCTGATATCTTTAAAAATTTTGATCCGTTTTTGATGAGCATTACCTTAATGTTTATAATAAATCAAATGAAAAAACACTTCACACAAACTAAACATTTAATAAATGTTTAATAATTTTATTGAACTCATATTTAATATATGGAAATGAAATGAGACAAAAATTTTCAGATTTGTTCTGATAAACAAAACTTGCTAGGTCTTGCATGATTCTATTTTACAAATAACTTTATCATTTTTAAATATTTTTCTTAAAAATGTGTTTCTAAATATATGAAAGTGTTTTTCATATTTTCTATTAATTTTACACAATTTTTATATTTAGAAATTATTTTTTTGTCTCAATTATGACTCGTTTGAAATCACATCCATTTATTATAAGGAACATAAGGAATAATTGAATTAAATAATAGACTTCAATACCAAATAAATAACTTATAAAATAAATTGTATACAAAATTTTCAAAACTAGTCAGTGTATGTCCGGTCCGAGTCGGATACTTATTGGTCTAAATTAATCTAGATCGATTTCATCTTCTAATTTTTTGTCTAAGATAGTAATATATTAATTGAACAATAGGTGAACAATCATAGGCCCACTTTCGACAACTCTCACTATCACTTCAATGTTTTGGAAGGAAATTATACGACAAATAAACTAAAATTAGGAGTACTTCGCGCCAGAGACGAGGATATCGGCAAAAACGGTGTCGTCGAATACACTATTCTAAACAATGTGGCCGTCGGTTAGTCTTTGTTTTAAATTTAATTTCCTTAAAAAGATTTTCTGCTCTTAAATCAAACCTTCAAATCACTTAAACATTGAATTGAAGGACAGTTTCCTTATTTGCTATTTTTGCTTAAAATCTTTTCTTTTTAAGATTCAAAGATTAGTCTCAAATCGATAGGACTTTATGATAGCCTTGACATCAAATCAGATGAAAACTAAACTTGAATCTCAAACAATCCTTTAGTTATTTTTTTGATTCAATGCTTTGAGAATAGAGTCAATCAACTCATTAATCATTAATTATATTATGAATGGATTTTATGAATGATATAACGACAAGTCTTTGTCCTTTTGTTATCATTTCATGCATTCTCTTATCATTTTTCTTATATACATATCGAGTGAATCATTAAAATGAATCCGATTTAATACAATTCATGCAATAATATAATTCAAGTGAAAATCCAAGAAAGGGACAGAATATGAACAATGAAATAACATTATTCTAATAATAATGTTAAACATTTGAAATGCATTTCAAATGGATTTCCATTTAATATATAGTAAAACAAATTGTTATTTTTATTCACAAAAGAGTGTAATCGCCGTTAGATTTACTTTTACTTTGACTTCCGATTCCATTCTTTCAGTTATTATATGTTTGGAAAATGTCTGACATTGAGAGCCGATGTCTAATGTCTTGAATGAAGCACTTAATGAAAAAGTGGGTCATTTCATTTTATTCAATTTTAGACAATTTTATGTTTAGAGACAAAAATAAAACACTAAAAACACTGAAAATTATGACCTCTTTTTATATGCAAACTATTGCTTCTGATTATCAGTTATTGATCTTAAATTTGAATAGACTTCCCCTTTTCAATCGATGTCCACACCGGAGAACTATTTGCCAAAGGATTCATCGACAGAGAACAGAGAGAAACGTATAATTTTGAAGTAACGGTAAGAAAGATATACTTCAAATGCATTCAAATTCAATTACCATTTTTTTGGCAAAATTTGTGTCAAATGCAGGCATTAGACTACGGAGAGCCGCCTACAAATACCAGCACTGAAGTCAAGATAGTTGTGGTCAGTATATATGTTTAGTAGTAATGCTTCACTTATATTGATTTGATTACAACATAAAAGTTATCTGAAAAGAGTCACAGAATCTGAAGCTTTTCTCTTCTGAAGCAAACATTTTTTCAGATGACTGTCAGTTCTAAGAAAAAGTCATTCAATGAAAAAAATTTTTATTAAAGAAATCTTTTCATCGAATAAATTATTCATTTGAAATAATCCGAAGTCAGTCTACGACACATTCAGTTAACCATAAAATAAAATCAGAAAACTTTTCAATTTTGGCAAAACATTGAACTCAAAAAACAGATTAAATTAAAATGTTTTCAGTTAATTCTTGGCATTTGAAAGACTCATTTAGAGAAATACACATTCATTAGAAAACTCTAATCAAATTTTGGTTTTCAGCACAGAATGGGATAACTGTAGGCACTTCCAAATATTAATTACAAACTCTTTTCACAAATTAAAACATAATAATAGAATAAAAGAAAAATATTTCGACTGAAAATACTTTCAAAACAATTCTGATATAATTCTTAGTAATTGATTCGTCTTTTCGTCGAATCATTTCTTTTCTGAGAACTTATTTTTGTTTTTTGTATTCAAAAGAACGATAGAAACGATGAGAGGCCGCGATTTTACACCGATCCTTACTTAGCTCATGTTCCGGAAAATTTGGACCCTGGTCATAAAGTAACTCAAATTGTAGCTTTTGATCCGGATATGGGTGAAAATGGACAGGTCTTTTACAAGTTGGGAGAGGGTCACGACAATAAATTTTATATCGACGGCAAAGGTTTGACATATTTTTAAAAAAATCAATCAATTATTTGCTTTCGACGAATAGACGGAACTGTTTGGACGCTATCGACGTTAGATTACGAGGAAAAGAGTTTCTACAACATAACTGTTATCGCTTACGATAAGGGAAGTCCAAGTCTGAGTTCAGTCGCTAAGCTGTGGGTGACAGTCGCCGACACATCGGATTCAGTGCCTGATTTCGCGAAAGCTGTCTATACCGTAGAAGTGGCAGAAAATGCAAAGCCTGGCGATACTGTGTTTACAATGAGCGCAGGAGAGGGTCCTTTTAAATATACACTTATCAGTCAGTTTTAAACTCATTTTTCATTTTTACTCTTTTTATAATCACAACTAATCTTCAATTTTATGGTTTTCAACAAAATATAGACTCAGACGAAATCGAGACCTTTGCTATCGAACAGAGCAATGGTAGAGTTAAATTGACCAAATCATTGGACAGTGTCCACAGAAATCATTATAGACTTGTTGTCAAAGCAGAAGATGATAGCGATCCACCAAAATCTGATTCAACAGAAGTGAGTTTTGCCTTTTCCTCAAAATTATTTCGATTTTCAAAGAAATTTTAGTGACAGCGCTCTCACACATCACTCCTTTCAACGAAGCCTTTCGGCGATTATAAGTCTGACAGAAATTACTGGAAATATCACTTATTTTAGTTTTTTAAGCATTTTTTTGTGTTCCTATTGTTTCAGAACTCATTTTAGTGATGCCCTACAAAACAATACCAAACTTTAATCCTCTCATTTCAAAATCAATACACTTTTCCAAAATAACTCATTATTTTTAAAACTATATTTAAATTGATGTCAAACCATAAGTATTATTCTTTTCATTTCTTTTTTTCAGTCACTTCTGATGGCTAACAGTAGGGCCCAAATATGAGAACCAATAATCATTGCTTTTAATACTTCCATTACTTTTAATTCTAAAATTTACACAAAAAAAACTCTTTTTTTTCTTTAATAACTGAAGAATCTTTAGCTATAGTTATCTATGCTAGCCATTCGTTTTTTAAATCTATCTAGGACTATAAATAGTTCTATAAATATTTGTTAAAGAAATTTCTTTTGTGATGCAAATGATTATATTAATTATAGAATTAGGTATTGTCTAGCTAAATTATATAGAAAGGTTTCTTTAATTAAAGTTAAAAAAAGTTTTGTTTTATTTCTAAAGACTAACGGCTTTAATGATCTCTCATTTAAAGGAAAATAGTTTTCCGATAATTAAAATTAGAATTTTCCATTGATCACAATGATCTAGGCAACAATTGTATTTTTGATGAGTTTTGTGAACTCTTCTAATGAATGCGATAATCATTATATTCAATGTTTTCACACGAAATGCTTATTTGTTATATAAAGAGTTGTTTAAAGACAACACGTTTTCATTCAAATTAAATCAAATATTTATTTTATTATATGAGTGACACAAAAATAATTTATGTTTCTCTCGTTTCTCTTCTTTTTTCATATATTTATGTATTAAAGTTGCGTTCGTTTACTGAACCCTTAGGAGACAATCCATCAAATTTTGATTTTCAATTTGAATTTCAAGAAAAACTTTGGAAAAATTCTATTGTGTTTAATATATTGCATACATGAATAACATGGACAATACATAAAGACTACTCTATTTATAAAGAATTTATTTAGAGGACAGCCGTTGTGTCCATTCATTTTCAGAATAAATACATTCCTAACAATACATAAAATATAGTTTTAGTCTGAGTTCACATAACCTTTAATTCAGTGCTTTTTTGACTATTTATAAGAAAACATTAAAAATCGATTCGTATCTATTTTCAGGTCAATATAATAGTGGGCACCGGTCAAGGCGTTCGTCTATTCCCTCAGCGTCTCTATGAAGTGTCAGTTATGGAAAATCAATTGACTCCACTCCAATTGATTGATTTAAATTCAACGGATGAAATCGCACACAAACCCTCACATTATAGCATTGTTGGCACTGATTATAGAGGTCAGTCACTTATGCCTTAACCCCCCCTTTGTGACCCTAAATTGATTTTATATCTCATTTATTATTCAATCTTTTATTGATATTTGGTTTCACTTGAATTGCAATCAAATATTTTCTTTTTGACGAAATGTTAAATAATTTAATGATTTTTTTCATTTCCAAAACACAATTCAATGAAAATCTCATGAAATGAAAATTTTTTCTCAAAAAAATTAACTAAAGTTTGCAATACTTTTTTAAAGTGCATTAAAGATTAGTTTTGGTTTAATATCTTTTAGAGATTGAGTGCAAACTTTGAGTTAACTTTAGAGCTAATATTGATTGCACTCATTCTTAGAGTATTTCACTTCGATTTTGTGATTAAATCCAAATTTTAATTTAAAATATATTTTGAGTGCATTCACCCATTGATTTGTTAAACTTTCAGGTGAATCAATGGTTTATTGTTAACATCAATTGTTAACATGGTCAAAATCATTAGTTCAATCCTTTAAACTCAAAATCATCCATATAATGTCTATTGGGTGACATAAGTTCAAGGCATTATAAGCTCATTTGCATAATGCTTTTGACCATGCTAAGTTTATTGGGTTATAAACTTTTAAATACAGTTATAAACAAATTATTGATTTTTATCTTTAAAAACAAATAAAAGTAAATAATTAGTTATTGTTTTGGATAATCACTGAATATTTTTTATTACATTTAAGCGTTTAAATATAGTAAATAATCTTGCATTTTTATCTATAAATGAATACATTTACCCCTTCCAGGGTCTTTGTCCTGGGTAGTAATGGGTAATGCTATTAAACTGATGATGAATTTTGGGACTCTAGTTATTAATGAGAGGAAAAGTACTTTTCTTTATATGGATTCAACCATTTGTTATAACTTAAAAGCAAAAAAATGAAACTTTTGTTGCGAACACTTTTAGATAAAAAAAATTAGAAATCATTTCCTTTTTTTTATTAAAAGTTTTTTGTAAAAGGATTAAAACAATCTCTTAATTTGTGGTCATTTTTTTATAAAATGAAACCAATTGTTTGTGAGAATTACAAAAAACATTAGAATATTGAGTGAAACTATTTTTAAATTGATAGCTTTCCTAAAAAAATATTGAATTTATTGATCTCTTTTATATCCACATTGTTTTGAAAAATTTTTATTTGAAGATAAGTAACGCATATTTTGTAGTGATTTTGCATTTAATCTTAAACTTTGTTTATATAAAATGATTACTTCAGGAAAAATGGTTTTTATTTAAAGAAATAATTGTTTTGTTTGTTATGCATTAATATTGAAAATAGAGGAGAGTTAACAAAAGGTCTAATGATTTCCTATCATTGGGTCATAAATAAGGTCAGGTAATTATTTGGGAATTTTATTAGAATTTAGAACAGAATGGGGACAGAATTCGAAACAATAAAATTTTAAGAAAAAAAATTAAATCCCAAAATAAACTTAAAGGATATAAATTAGAATTCAAAACAATTTCAAAAAAAAAATTAGTTCATAAAATGCTTTAATAAACGAATAATAATTATTATACATAATTAGCAAAATTCAAATAATCGGACAAAATTATTGATAAAATTTTATGTGTTTTGCACTTAAAATCTTTTACAAGAATTAATAATTAGGTTTTGATTTTGTTTGTGACGTATATTATATGAGTTAAATACCACTAACAGACAGATACCACTCTTTTTATTATTAAAATTTTATCATTTATTAAAGTATACGACTATTTAGCACTAATTTTGCAAATTTTGTTTCACTTCAAGTATTAAATTTATGTAATTATTTGTCAATTCATAAGTTATTTATTGCGATTTAGGCATTACTTTTGTTAAGTGAAAAACTCTTAAATTTAATACTTTAAGCAAAAATTATACTAATTTTGATTATCCCTCACTTTTTATAGTAGTGTCACAATTAGTTTAGTTTCCGCTATAAAAAGTATTTTTTTAAACTAAACGATCAAATATTAATTATTTTGAAAACATCTTTTTTTGACATTTTTTTATAATAATAATACTTTAGTTACAAAAAAATAAACAAAATTTATTAAAATCTATTGAATGAAGTTTGACTTTACTTATCTTTACTTAAATAAACTTGCTAACTTGATAACTTCCTATATGAATAGAATATTCTATAAACTTTATTTGACTCAAACATTAAACAAAATTTCAATTTTTATGATTTTTATATTCCTTAAAAAAGTACTTCACATTTAATTTCTATTAATATTAGATGATATGAAAAGTGTGTGCTAGGTAATTCTAACATAGGTAATACTTATAAATTATTTATATAAATTGATGCAATCAAATGACATCCAAATTGAATATTATTTATAAAATTAATATTAATCTAAGTTTTCATTTGAATGTAAGGTCTGTTTAAAATCGACTCAGAATCGGGTCGTCTCGTCGTTACCCGAAGTCTGGATCGCGAGAAAAAAGATATCTATAATTTGAAAATAAAATCCGAAAATATTATTCATCGACGGGTGGGTCGAGACGTCAGCCATACATCGGATCCAAACTATCGTTTGGCATTTGATGAGACATTAGTTGTAGTAAATGTACAAGATGAAAACGATAATCCTCCGGTTTTTGAAAATAAAGGCAGACCTATTGTGGCGGCCATTCCTTTGGAGGCATCTTTTGGTTATCAAGTCGTTAAACTAACCGTAAGTTCAGATATAAGACAATAATATTTTATTAACGAAATATTTTAGGCAAAAGACGCCGACATTGGAGTGAATTCTGCCGTTCGCTATGAAATCCTGGCCAGAGGTGACGATTCCTCTTCTAAGTTCCACATCGACCCCATCTCTGGTGTCGTTCGTTCAATGGTTACGTTCACTCTCGACGGCGGAAAACTCTATGGTTTCGATGTAAAGGCAACCGATAGAGAGGGCACAGAAAATGGAAATTCTGCCGTCACTAACATTTTTGTAAGTCTTATACCTTTTATTTTTTAAACTTTAATGAAATAAATGTTTTCACAGATATATGTATTGCCGGAAACAAAAATGATTTTATTCGTTTCGGACAAAGAGCCGATTCTCGTCGAAAAGAAATCAACAGAAATACTGAGTTATTTAACTAATATAACCGGATTTGAAGTAAAAATGGCAAAATTGGGACCGCATACAGAGGGAGAACTTCAAGAAACTCATTCAACCGATATATTCCTTTATGCCGTCAATCCGGAGACTAATGACATCGTAGACACCGAAACACTATTAGAGTAAATACATTAACACAAAGAGTTTATTTTATACAATATTTCTCATTTGACAGCGTTTTCCGTCAAAATTCTCAGTCAATTGTAGAAAATTTACGGCACTTTAAGATAAGAAGAATCCAAGGGGTGACCGTCCAGGAAAAGATCAGTCAAATGGGTGCTACAGAAATTGCAATAATAGCGCTCTCCTCTGTAATATTCTTGGGCACTGTTCTGGCCATTGCTCTCCTTTGCTCGTCGTGTAAAGAGAGGTAAATTTGTCAATGATTTCAATGAATACAAAAGAATTTATTTGATTTGTTTATTAATAACTGATTTATAAATAATAAATTAGAAAAAAGATCGTCGACTCTATAGATTGAAAGACTGATTGACACAATTTAACTAAAATATTACTCATTATTAATGAGCCATTAATCACAGGAGACGTTCCCATAAGAATAGCCTTTTGAAGATTTAGTGGAAATCTATATATTGAGAGCGTGAATCCGCTTTTATTCTGTTCATTCATTCCGTTCAATACTTTTCAAATGAATTTGATTTTTTCATAATAAGATACAAACTTTGCTATAATGGGATCAATGGATCCTTTCTATAGAAACTCTTTTATTAAATGTCTGAAAACATAATGTTTTATGAAATGGAGTCAAAAAATATCTCTTAATTAAAGTGTCGTTTATTTGATTAATTTTTGTGATTTATGTGAAAATAATGCTTTTCTGACGCCTACAAAGTGTAATGTACTGAACTCTGATTAAAATTTCATGAAATTAAGTCAAAACATGTTTTGTATTAAACTTAACTCATTTTATTAATTTTGAATTCATAGAAAACTTCGTCAAAGACAACAGTCATGGGAACAGCAGAGGCTTTACAGCACCAAAAACCCATTAATGGGTAAATCTTTGGGTAATCCTTATGGTAACCGAGGAGTTCCTGCAGGCAATGGTCATAGCAGTTCGACCTATTCAACTGGTGATGGGGTCGGGTCAGTGACTCTCACATCTCTTTATGACTTTTAGTTTTTAATTTAATTAAATGTTTTTGCAGTGATTATGTCGATAGTTTAGCCTCATATAAACGGAACAGTACCCGACCGGGAAGTCGTTCCAATGTTATGAGTAAATCTCGACAACAAGTTCCTCCCGACGGCGCCTCTTCGCTCAACCCTCCCCGAAGTCCTCGATTTTCCGACCGCTATAAGCATAGCCGGGAAAATCTAAGTGGAGGTGTGGGCGGTATGACTACAGCTGTCGACTCTACCCACGATTGGTATGACCCGAAAGATGCCACCGGTTCGGTGTAAGTACTTATTCTTTCAAATTTAATATCAAAATTTCAAATGAAAAGGAAAGACATAAAAAGAAGTTTACTATTGAAGTGACGACTCATAACATCAATAAATGCTATTCAGAGGAAAAGTATTCAAACTTAAAATAAATAATTTTTGCCGAAATTCTCTGTATTTGACTTAAATAAATATTTTTCGAAATTTCATTCAGTTCTTTGACTCAGAATTTTGTTTTTCATCTCTTAGTGAAGTCTTTGAACGTCATTTCAATCATAACTATTGAACACACTTTTAGTGTCATTGAAAGTCATCTCCATTTAAGCTAAACATTGATCACAACTGTTATTACAAACATTAAGCCAATAATCATCGATAAATGTAGTGGACATGTAGTGGACATTACAGTCATTTAAGAAATGTCTAATGGCCTAATTAATCTTGTTCATTTTAGTATTGATAACATTAAATTAAACAAAATTCCGTTTGAGTCACATTTTTTTCATATCTATTTTACGTTAAGATTTTTGTTCCGAAAATTGATGGATGAGTTTAGTATAGATACGGAAAGAAATTATAAATTACTTTTACAACTGTTTAAGTCATTTATTATTAGACTTATAGTTATAACTTATATATATGTCTGGAATCGATATCATAAATAATAGTAATATTATTGGCGTTTATATAATAACTGTTTTCTATAAACAATATTTAATATATCTGTCATTTCAGGGGATCAGCATTTTCACGAGGATCAGGTCGGTCAGCCCGATCCGGTTATAGTGGCACCAGTTGGTCATCGAGGAAATCACGAAACTCAGGAGAAAATATCAGTCCTGGAGCTCAGCTTTAGTTAAATTAGTTTTTTTATGTTTTTGTTTTTTTTGTTAAAAGACTAAAAGAAATTTATATAAATTTGTTTAATATTTGTTTATAAAATTTAACCAAAAAAGAGAAGAGAAAAGACTTTTAACGCAATCAATTACTTAACTCTAAAAAGGATTAATACATTTGTATAACTCAGTTATGGAGAAAAACACATTTAAAACATTTAAAGGGTCGCAACACTTGACTCACTCTCCGCTCAGAATCTCATTCAATAAATGAAACATTTCTTAAGTTTTTAACGAAACGAATGCAAAGAATGCAAAAGCAGTTCTTAAACTCTTTAAACAAAAATTAATTTATATTCAACTTTATGTTAATTTTTAATCTTTTTTTCGTGCGTTTAACTGCTTTTGACAATCGATAGCATTAGTTAAATCATCCGAACTATTCATTGAATAACGACATCTAATTTAGTCTTAAATTATTGTAAATTTCATTTTTCTTATATTTAAGTAATAAATCAGATTTTATATAACAAAAGGATTTTCATTGAATTTTGTCGTTCACTTAATTTTTCAATTGTTTTAGTTTTCAATTATATTCTCAAAACACAAAACTAATGAAAATTCCGTTCAAAAGAGTTTTTTTTATCCATAAATCCCATGAGATTTGGTTTCTTATAAAATGGTATAAAAACTTAAATAAGTTTTCTTAACGAAAACAATGAATTATATAATGGTTTTGAAAACTCAAAATTGAATCCAAATTCTTGGAAAACCAAATGTCACTCAAATTTAATGCTTTCTTATGGCAGACAAATATTAATTAAATGTATTAGATAACCACGAGGCAAATTTTTTGCACATTAGCCTAAGTGAGAAAGATCATTTAGCTGGTAATTGTGAATATGAATTAAATTTGAGTTCTTCCAAATCCAATTAATATTTAATTTAGGAAAATAGCCCAGATCATTTGGTTTAAATCAAATTACCCGAGATTCATTTCCTAAGCTAATTGTTGAGAGAGAGAGAGAGAGAGAGAGAGAGAGAGAGAGAGAGAGAGAGAGAGAGAGAGACACCTTGCTTATTTGGGTCGTTAGACGATTGAATTGGGCTAGATTTTTTGAAAAAAGTACATTACTCTTTATATCAGATGAAAGAAATGATAAATGACTTGAGAGCTAATGAAGAAAAGTTACATTTATAGCGGGAAATGATTCAAATGGTAAGAAAGCATTGTATGAATGGTATCAATGAATAACGAAATGCTTTATATTTGTTTGTTGTGACCGAAAATCAATTTTCCAAAAATAAAATAAAAAATAGAGTCTTATTTAAAATAATATGAAGAGAGAAAATAACATTCAAATCGATTTTACTTTAAGAAAAAGTTTTGTATAATAGAAATACTTCACTCATATTTCATATATGATTTAAAACCTCATTTTCCCAATAAATTCAATTAAATTGAATAATGTTTTTATTAGTAAACAAATATTTTAATATCAATTATTACTCACTTAAATACATGACATCAAAATGACATCAAAATAATATAATATATCGATTCGACAATACTTAGAAAAATTAATTTTTAGTTAAAATATAAATAATAATCAATTATTTATACTTAACTTATGCTTTAATTTTAAATTATTATATAATTATATTAATGAATATAAAAATTAATAAATAAATTGATTAAACATAAAATACATTTAACACTAAAGTATTCAAATGAATGGAAAATAGAAAATAAAATTTCATTAATATTTCACTCATTTAGAGAAATAGATTTTCACAATATTTGACATTAAATTTTTGGATTGAATTGTGTGTCAGCACAGATCTAAGTCCTATAATCGAAAGCTGACCATCTCTGGTATGTACTCTATATATCGGGAGTTACACATATCGGGAGTGCAATGTTTTGTAATGTCGTTCAATAAAAGCTCATTTTATTTGAGATTTAATTTGATTCGAAAAAAATCATTTATATTCACTATATTTCCTTATTTTAGTCGAATGTAAATAAAATTTGAATTTTACTCGATTTCAATAAAAGCTTATTTGAAATTCGTGTGCTTTCGCTTAAATCTCAATCACATAACACCAACAGAATTGTTGATGAATTCGCACTGAGTGTCGATTTTGAACGTCAATCTATTGGTTCCTCTCGTGTTTGATCGCGAAGAAACCACTTGTCTATTGATTGTCTCTCTGTTACCCACCATTCCTGAGAAAATACAATTGAAAATAGAATTAAAATAGGATTTTGTGTATATTCTTATTCTCTGTCAGCAGTTTTTTAAATTGATTTCATCGGATATTTATTTTGAAGTCAATAAAGAAAGTTATTTGAATTTTTTGCTAAGAATCGCACAAAAGTTAAAAATTGTAATATTTTTCTTATATTTCTTATATTTATTCAGTTTTTTGAAACGATTTCTAACTTTCATTTGGAGTTATATATAGAATGAATGCAATTAATGTTGTTTTCAATAATCATTTTATTCTGAGCTGAGCATCAATTTGGTCTAACTTTAGGGATTTAATAGGAATTCCTCAACAGATGCGAGGGATGAAAGAACTCAATTAGAAACGATGATAAGTTCGCTGACATATCTATCAGATTTGAACTGACATAACCCTTGACTCTATAGCCTTGTAATCCTTCTCTATTTATTTATTCTTTTCTTATTTCCCGTATCTTTAAATATTATCCCAACTATTCAACGCTTTATTTATTTGCTTTTCTGTTATGTCTTTTTTGGAGTCATTTATAAATTTAAAAGAAAGCAAAACTTCAAAACTTGTTTTGTTTCTCTTGTATTTCAATTTAACGAATTGACAGTCATTTACATAAACTAATTATTTCTAATTTGCGTTCATTAATGAAATGAATCAATTTTTATGTTTTGCTTAATAAAAGTTATCACAAAATCCAATGTCTCTTAACAAGACTTTCCTCTATAGAAATCAATAAATTCATGTCTTTTTTGGTGTTTAGTTGAGCTGACACTCATTATTCCAATATATAAACAAATGTCAGAATCGCTAAAAATCTAAAATTCTCTTCGTTTAAGTCATTTTGCATTTAATAAAATTAAGGAATAATTGGTTCTAACGTTAACTTAAAGACAATTTTCTTATTTATTAATAAGAATAAATTGAAGTGAGAAATACCGCAACACTTTCGAGTCCTTAAAAGAGCCAAAAATCCATTTCTGTATTTCTTATTAAAGAAACAGTAAAGCATTGGATTATAACAGGAATTGGATGCTCCCAACCATTGAGCCAATGGTGCCATAATCATTATTACTCTTTCTTGAAGACTATCACTTTGAATAGGCCCTCCCAACTTTATTACGGCGAATATACAATAAAGGGGTAACCAAGAGAGGACAAATACAATAACCTTTTAGTAAATGAAATGAACAAAAATAAAGTTTATTAAAACGAATGCTTTGAAAACAAATAAAAACTTACGATAACGACAAACATTTTTGCAGTTTTCAGTTTAGATCTTTGCAACAAATATTCCATTTGAAGTCGTTTTGGTTGTTCCCCGGGTATATTTCTTCGCCAAACTTTTATCCAAATGAGAAGATAACAAGAAGTGATGACAAACAGTGGAATCAAATAACACAGACATAAATTTGCGACAATGAAATAAGTCTTTTCTGAGTATTCGTTTGGCCACTGCTCGTTACACAAAACCATATCTGGTACTGACGGGTCGATTGGCTGCAAAGTGAAAAACAGAGCCCAAGGAATTGCTATCACCGATGAGTAGAGCCATATGAAGATAATGACATAACGGGCACACCTTCTGGTCATTTGGCATTTAAGCGGATGACATATCGACAGAAATCTTAACCAAAATATATAGTATTTAAATAATTAATTAGATTTATATTTGTATATACAGTGAACTTGCAATAAATTTCAAATATGAATAATTAACCCTCGACAATTTTTTCTAAATGTCAAAACAAAGTACCCTTTTTAGAGATTTTATGTTAAAAACTATCAGTAATTTTAACAAAACTTCAAAATAAAAATTTAATTTTACTTTTTTTGAGATCTTTTTTAAGTATTAATTATTTTATTTAAAGAACATTTACGAAGTTTTAAATTATATTTTATTTAATTATTATTAAATTTATTTTTTAAATATAAATTAAATTTTAATATCAAATTAAAATAGAAATAATTGAAATATCATTATATTTAATTATTTTTAACATGCGAATTTAATAGAACTAATTAATTATTATTTGATTATTATTAAGCCTGTAACCAATTTCAATAAGGTAGAATTTCTTAATAATCAATCGAATTTCAAACACATACCCAAAACCATTTTTGGTAAAATTATTGCAGGTTTACTGTATTTTTCAAGAAATTCATTCATTTCTTTCAATAAGAATGAAGTGAAAGAAATATAAAAAGAGTTTATTTTTTCATATTTTCAAAACTCAGAAAACCTCAAAAGAGATAAATTTCAGTCAATTTTTCATAAATATAGAAAATATATAAATATTAAAAGTATATATAGTAAAATAGAACATGGACAATCATTAGTTAACCACTATAATTATATTTAGGATACAAAATAATTAGGGTCAATTTGTTGACAATTAGTTTATTAAAAAATAAAAAAATATTTGAATTAAACAAATAATTAATTCAAATGAGAAAAAAAAATAATTAAATACCTGTCGATAGAAACGGCTACCAATGTATTGATCGAAGCGCTCACCACAACTCCTGTAGTGTTTAATTAAATCTCTATTTAATTTACTAACCAATCAAATCACTGTAAAGTAATTTACCTTGTAGATATGCCACTGCTTTGCACATAATCACTCCAAATAACCAAGCTATAATCAAGTGAACAAACTTCAGTGTTTTGCACTTCAATTAGAAAAAACTTTGATTTCAACGATAAAAATAAATGTTTATAAAAATAAATTTAAATAATAATTGATAAATCATTTTATGACATAATTTATAGTATTATTTAAATAAAAGATAATTAAAAGATGGAACAGAATATTTTGAGTGCATTTCCTTCATTTGTTATTCCTTTATAAGTCATCAATTATTATCCATTGCTATCAAAAGATAATGTATTTATTACTAATAAAGTATAATATATTATACTATCTTTTAAGGGTTTTATGAAACATCTCATAAGTAATGGATAAGTAATGGATAAACTGATGTAAATGCAGAACAGCATAAATGGGGAATAAGATAAAACTTTTCCATTTTTGGAAATAGCTTTGGATTTTTTAATGGGAAAGAGTGGAAAATGTCCTTGTCACAACAGAGAACACTTTTATAAAAGAACAAATTTTTTAATAGTTCGTTGTCTTTAAGACTCTAAAAAAGTGGAAAATTTTGTGAATAAAAGAAAATTATAGTTTTATCGCTTAAATCCCTTTAAATTACTTATATTAGACTTTTCTAAAGCCTTTGATTTTTAACGGAAATTAAAAACTTATAGATTTTTAACAAAGAATTGATATTTTTGTAATTTTTTCAATTCTTCTTTGAAAAAAAGAAAAAAAATCACAAATAAAAAGAAAAACGATAACACAAAAAGGCATTGGTCACATTCTGCAAATGCTAGCCCTATATTTTTTCAATTCTCTCTCTCTCTCTCTCTCTCTCTCTCTCTCTCTCTCTCTCTCTCCCTCCCTCCCCGATTGATGTGTTAAAATACTGTTTTCAGAGGAATGTATCGAAATTTATGTCATCAAAAAATCAAAATTTTGAACATTAAATGAAAAACGTTTTAGTGATTAAAAGAATAAAATAATAACAAAATTTTGTCATTTATTTAAAAATAATTTAAATTTAAGAAAAAGATTTAAATTATTTTTACTTCTATTCAATGTTAGAATTGATAAGAAATGTCTCTGAACATTTTTTAAACATCGTTTTGCGTTTTCCATAAAATTTTTAGTTTTTAAGGACTACTTTTCATAATCAAAATCTTTAACATTTGAGTCCTATATTTTGTTTATAAGCCATAAATATTTCATTGAAATCATTTTTCTTCATATTTTAGATTATAAACATTAAATATATATCTATAAAGAAATCTATTTTATGCAAATATGACTCAAATTTATAGCAATATTTCATATATTAATGTCCGGAAAAATTGTTTGTTTTGTTTGGTTTGAAATTTAATAATTCATTTTTAATGTTAAGTTAAAACAATCGCTAAAAACAAATGATGACTAACTTTTGCAAAAAGAATTGATCTCTAATTTTTTGTTTTATAATGTTAAGATAAATTCATCATGGTGGAATTTATCATGATAAGACACTTTTATTGATAACCACTCTAAATAAACTAATTATTTTCTTGGTTTATTTTCTTATAAATTCAATTTACAATTATCAAGCAAATGTTGTATTAATCTTAATTAAACTAAAGAACTAAAGAATTATTCGATTCATAAAAAATATTTTCAAGACTTTATTTATAACATATTAGTATCGCTAATATTCACCAAATTTTTTAAGTATTATTTTCATAAATTTTTAAGTTTCAAAACATGTATTAAAGTTTAGTAAAACATAAAAATTTAATTAAGTTAAACGAAGTTAAACGAAAAACTGTGTCTACATTTCTATCCTTTAATTATTAAAAGGTTTTTCAGCTAAAGTTTGGAAATACATATAATTTTGTGAAATACTTTTCAGAAATTCATAAAATATTGAATGAAATTCTAAATATTTTCATTTCGGAATCAAAACTCTTAAAATATATGAATTTAAGTAAAGGATTAAAATATTTTTTATTTATAAATTCTTTTGAGTTTTCATTTTGTTATACAAATGTTTCAAAAAACATATTTTAAGAGATAAATGAAAATTCAATTCTAATGAGAATATAATGTGATTTGACCTTACTCATTCTCTCTTCTTTAGTTTTGTTCAGAACTTTTGAAGATAAGTTATTACTGTCACATTTAAAAATAAGGTTATTAAGTATTAACAAGGTTGTTCAAAAGAAACTCTCCCCGAAAACTATCTTTCATTGAGAGACTTATTAAACATTGTGTTTTCAAAATATTCCCCAACACTTTTATGGATCTTAAGCTAAGACTCTTAACAAAAACTCCTCTATAACTGAGGAAATATCTCTGAGAAAGTTTCGCC
Source organism: Galumnidae sp. Gr-Ori-00277 (assembly GCA_034700165.1). Lineage (NCBI taxonomy): Eukaryota > Metazoa > Arthropoda > Arachnida > Sarcoptiformes > Galumnidae > Galumnidae sp. Gr-Ori-00277. The sequence goes on along the minus strand of JAQIXI010000027.1, from coordinate 190 downwards.
AAAACACTATTGAACCCAAATAAAGTAGAATTCCCGAGTTGTTACTCTCTGTACTGTTGATAACCCCTTGATGTTTATACTGAATCAAAGTTTGGCGGACCCGCTATACCCCATAATGTTAAAGCTTTCCCGAGTAGTTTATTCCTCTGTTGTTTAAACCTCTGAGTTGTATATACTTTTGATTACATTT
>JAQIXI010000026.1:0-50155 GCA_034700165.1 Galumnidae sp. Gr-Ori-00277 | reverse complement strand
AAAAATCAACATGGTAACGGATATCCTTTAACTTTTAAGCAAGTTTAACATATTTATTAAGTAACTCAACTTAAAAATCATTCATTTATTTTTCACATTTTCAACTGATTCTGATTTAAATAATTTTTGAAAAATATGTATATTTTTAAAATATTGGTCTTAACTCTATTTATCTGCAAAAGCCTTGAGAAGTAACACATTATTCTTGAAATCTTGATTATTAAATAAAATTTTTCTTTGAAAAGTGAATGTTGGTGGTGGGATAAATCATGCACTAATAATGGAACCACATCCCTTTCCAATTTAACCACTTCTGGAGACACAGAAGTAAAGGAACCGTCAACTAAACCCTCAACAGTTTTAAAAGACAGCTCAACAACGATTACATTTAAAATTGAGCCAAAAGTCGGTGAAAATTTCCAGAAAACAACTCCAAGGATTATTACACCACAATATATTAGTGAGTAATCATTTTCACATCTCTTTATCAATAAAAAATTGATTATTTTTAATCTGACCAAGCTCAAGAGATTCATTCGGTTAAAACTGAAAATGAAGAATTAGACGAGAAAGGATGTTTAGTTGTTAAACCATTCCCTGAACTAAAGAATTACTTTAATAATACAAAATTTAGTAATTTTGAAATAGCGATCGGAGAACAGACAATAAATGCTCACAAATTGGTTTTGTCTGCAAAAAGTCCGGTAATGGCACAGAAAATAGAAGAATTTGAAAATGATTCACAAGCTGAACGATTTGAAGTTCCAGAAGAAGATAAGCCATCATTTATTGAATTCATTAAATTCTTTTATACCGAAAGTTTTCCTATCGATAGAAATACTGATCCCAATTCCATTAAAAATGTCTACCGTTTGGCCAAAAAATATGAAGTCAATCGACTTATGACTACAATTCAACGCAATTTAAATAAAACTATAAATTTAGAAAATTTTGGAAAAATATTTGAATTCATTTATACTGAAAATATGACCAAAACAGTAGAGAATTGGCGACATTTCGTCAGAAGAAACTCAGATGAAATATTTGAAAGGGAACTCTTTCTCAACGAAACACAGCATACTATGGAGTGCATACTTTATACAATGGAAATGAATGAAACACAAAAACTAATTGCCATCAAAAGAATCAAAGATTTAAACCGAAGTGATGTTAATATCACTCGATTCAAAAGACTGGTTAACGTTCCCGAGTGTAACGCTCAAGAGTTGAAACAAATGAGAGAATTGGAATTCTGGAGTAAAGAAGAATTATGGGATAAGGCTATCGACAAACTCTGTCAAACAAAAAAAGAATTAAATATTATTAAACTTAATTTTATAAGACTTTCAAATGAGAAACAGACAACTGATCAAAATAATCAAGAATTAAAACAAAAATGTGAAATACAACAAAGAGCCACTAGGAACTTTTATTATGGCCCACATAACCATTATCCAATCAACATTCCTTACAACCAGAATAATGCACAGCATAATCCCAGATTAATAAATGTGGGATATTTCAGAGCATAAACTTTCAAATTTATGATAAAAATAAACGATTTATTGATTAAAAGTAATTATATTTGAAATTATATTAAAATTATTATAAATTTAACGATAAAACTAATAAAGTATTCTTCGATTGAGAGAAGAAATAACTCTTCTATTATTATAATCTCTTAGATTAGACCTCGACATAGATCGAGATCTTTGTTTTAGAGGAGAATAAGAATTAACTTTTGGTAAATACTTAAAATCATTTGTAAGACTTTTACCAATAATTTCAGATTCAATAAAATATAAAAGCGTTGAATCCATCAAAGAATCTGAGGTTATTTTAGACTCAGAATATTTAGTGAGAGGTCGGGCTCTGCTATAATTACTGTTTACTGAATTGGGTTTCAATTCCGGAGTTATTATTTTTGCGATTGTTTTCGCTTCAGTCAAAAGTTGTCGCTTTAAAATCGGATATTTATCACAATTTTTAGCGAAAACATAGAGTTTGAGGGCCAGCCTCTGATGAGTCTCTCCATAATAGGAACGGAGGATATCAATAACTTTTAGCCACAAATCAGTGTCTTTTGTATGAATGGCAACAAATTCTGCGATCTTTACTTCGAGAACAGTACTCAAAGGCATTACTTCTCTCTTCAAACGTGATATCAATTCAAGAATCAAATTATTATCGTTTTGAACGCAACTCTCATATAATCTCTTTTGTGCAGAACTACCGAACCGTTCAATTAAAGTGAATACATAATGATTTTGATGAGTCAAGTGTTCAATTCGTTCATAAATTGGTCGCAAACTGTTGTCTTCATTCATACAAACGACAGATTTCTCTTCACTTCTCTAAAGAAATCAAAAGAAAAAAAAGACTTTTAATAAAAACTAAATATAAGTCGAGAATAGTTTCTAAGAGTAAAAATAAATTGATTTGATTACACATCGCTCGCAATCGCACTCAAAATAGTACGAAGCCATGAGTTGTCTCTGTCTCTCAGCTGTGCTCTCAAACTCATCTATATATGATATCCTCAAATCTGTTATATCATTGAATGACAAACTTTTAATGGCTTTTATATAAATTGTTGTTCCAATGAATAAGAAATTCAATGACGGTTTGCACGAGTGGTCCAGAATTGATGGCCTTTTGTTAAACAAGTGGTTGTAATTCATAAGAGTTTCTTTAGAGTAGAAACAAACCCGAGATATAAAGCCCTTCCTATTTGTCTCATGAGTTCGTCCTGAACTGCAAACGAATTAATTAAAATCTTCCCATAAATACTGATAACGGTTTTGATGTCCAGCAAAGAGTCGCCAAAAATTAACACTAAATCGTTATATATTTTCTCGAATTCAAACATAACTGACGGGTCTTTTACTATGTTTTCATAGTCTGAATAATTAAGGCTTTAATTAAATGCAATATTCATACAAAAGAGTTGATTCTTACGATCCATCAGACAATTCCAGTCTCTTCTATGACTGCCAACAATTTCCACATCATTTTGATTGTCTTTATTTTGCAATTTATTGATAGCTCTGGCCATCAGACGTGTCATACAAGAAAGAGGACGGGTAGCCAAAAGTGGGCACTCGTGTGAATGCAAGTTCTGCGCCATCGACTCATTCTGTTTTACATATAATGTCAAACCTTTCAATGGATTTATAGCCTTCCAAAGGATACCTGACATTTACGACTACAAAACATGACTCTTAAACACTTATAGCAAGAGATACCGTTCCGCCTACGAAAACAGTCGAATAGATTTATTAACTCAAAACATGAAAATTAAAATATAAAATAACATTAAATTCTATTTTTATATAAAAGTTTTTCCAAAATTATTTAAAACAATAAAACTTTATAAGAGTTCAACGGACGGCATATTATTGAAAGTATACTTACAGTAATTTAAAACATTGATCGCATCGCAGGTCTCTCTCCGATTGAAATAAAGCGAAGACAAACGGCTTCGAACTAATGATAAGCTCTCCCTTTGATATTTGCATTATATCGAACAAAATGATCAAATGATCTTGCTCAACAATCAATCAAATCAATAACAATTTGTCAGAATTTCATCAATACTTATAGTTTCACGTTTTCATTAATTCTGAGCAAATGTAAGCACTGACTGATACTATAAGTACAGACTCTTAGAGTTTGGGATATACTCTCTTAGAAGTTCTCTTTGAATGTTTGCCAATATTTTTGTCAGAAATATTGAAAATCCTCTCATATGAAGATATATTTAGTCCGACACTTTCCACGTGACCAGAATTACATCAATACGTTGTTTAATGTGAAAAAGATGTGAAGGGATGTGAAAGGATGTCCCAAAAGCCCTTCTAATATTCACTTCTAATTATAAATTGGCAAAAGTCTGGGCTTTTGATACGAACTAAAGATTGATTTCCAAAAGACTTTTTGGCAAAACGTTATAAATTGTTTCATATATTTGATTGAAATTTTTTTTAGTCACATCTCATGACTTTTGGAATTCATATAAAAATGTTATTCAAAAAGAAATCTAAAATATGTCTCAAAAGTGAAACAAAAGTTATTCCAAAATTAATGAATAAAACAATAAAACGATTTCAGTTTGAATTCAGTTTCTATTTGGAGATCAAAGAATGCGATAAAAAACTTTTAATTTCATGTTTTGAGGCAATCGTTTTATGTAATTTCAAGTGTGAGGTCAAATAAATGCCAGTCCTTATATACCTGTCCTTAATTTGCAAATTGATGTTAACAATTGTTCAGATGAAACAATTCTAGCGATTAATAATAGCGATGAGATTGTGGTCAAGATATTGAACTCAAGACAAACAATCATTTATTTTAAATTCTGATAATTATTTCAAATTATTTATACAATATTTGGTTCACATTATTAGTCGAATCAAAAGTAATTAAATCACGAAATGAGAAGAAATTAGTCTTAAATAAGAGAAACAAAAAATAAATTTAAACTCAGTTTCAAAACAATTATTCAAAACCCGATTCTAACAAATCGTATAATTCTTTTCAAACTACAGATAAACCTATTTTTATTTCACGTCTTTTTCTTAAGAGAAGTGAAGCAAACAGTTTTCAATTGGAAGCCAACAAATCAATACTTTTTATTCAATTATTTTTTATCAGACCATAAAACTTAAACTGATCTATATCATTTCATCTGAAATAGCTCATTTTTCATATTATTTATTATTTAGTCCTAGATAGAATGCTAATTCCACAGACAGCCATAAAAAGATTTCTATCAAATTTAGTTGAAAAGGAACTTATTCTTAGCCCTCTATCTATTGACAACTTTTGTTGAGGTAATAATAAATTCCTGATTCTATAAAAAATTTTATCCATAAAATCAATTTCGTTACAAATTTTTAACGATTAATAAGAGATTAGGCACTAAAAAAGACAGAAAAAAGTCCAATAAGAGTAGGACCAGTTTTTTAGGTGTGGTCGACACCCATTTTGCCGAATCATATTTTGCCTAAAATCAAACCTCTAGTAATAGAAATTATTTAATGATTTTCTAAATAATCGATTAATTAACAATTAATCAAAAATATATATACTTTAATATCCATTAGTAAATCAATTAATTAAAACAATCTATTATTTCTATTTGTTTAAGTAAAGAGCATTTAACTCACCCTGATAAGTTTTCCAAATGAATTACCACTTATTTGTCACAAATCTTGAGCTCAATTTTTAATATTTTCAAAGAGAATAATATGAAATCACATTTAAATATATTTAAGTATTTATGAACTTTATATAAGAAAATGACTAACACTTAGCTCTTGGGAAAAGCGGTGAATTTTAACATATAAAACAAAAAAAGGGACTTAAATTACATAGGTGAATTGAACTGACACTTTAGAACTGTTTAATAATATAATTATCATAAGAAAAGTGCAAAACAAAGTCTCTCTCTTTTCTCTGTCATAAAAATTATTTAAATCTCTTAGAAATGGATTTAAATAAATTTAAAATATTTAATAATAGACTATATTTTTCTTCAGATAATAAACTAAGTATTCATTTATCCAATTATTTCGGTTATTAAGATTCACAACTTTTGACATATATTTTCACCGTTTCTTCAATTAAATTATACTTATATTAACTGAAATTTATTCGCAGATATTATTCGCAAAACTTAAGCTTTAATTAAGTCTTATTTAATAATTTTAAAAGGACTCCTAAATTGCTTGATAATCACTACTCGTGTTAGAAATATATGGAACGCCTTCGGGCCCATAATAAACATAACAAATTGTTTGTCACACCTCTTAAAGCATCAGAAAAAAAATCAATCAATTGATCCGAAATAATCTTTGATTTTGTCCTCATTTTTGCATTAAATTCAAAGTCATTTTTTTCATTACAAGAGTCAGATATCAGATATTTTCAATCATTAATTGTTGATTCAGACCGAAACTGACTCCGAATCAATTATTTCATTTGAAAAATCATTTCTTAAAAATAATTATCAAAAAAAATTAGATTTAATGATAAAAATTTTCATTAATTTTCATTGAAAACAAAATTACAGAAAATACTAAACATATGATTCATGGATTGTCTCAAAAGTTTATATCAAAAAATATTAATTCCCTAAAAATAGTTAAAATTTTGCTTCATATTTACAAGGACAATTTAATTAACAGTGCAATTTAGTTCAAACAGCAAAGAGAAAGGAATGTTCTTGTTCATATTTCAATGAGAAATAATTAGATTTACTTCCACTGACGTTCAAATGAACGTGAATTCAGAGAAATATCTTTTTGTTGTGAATACTTATTATCAGATGATTTTTGAAACGGCATTATATACTTCTTTCGAACGGAGTCCCGGCCCGCAAACATGTCCAGTGACTCGAGATTGTCTTCAGACCAGACACTGTTTTGTCTAATGGACGGCAGTTCTGACGGCATTGAAGACATACTTAAAGATGAGTCAAAATACTTTATCAAATCAATTGAAGAATTGTTCGCACAGACAGCAATTGATGAACGCTGACGACCATAGTTGGGAACTCTGGCCTGAAGTCCACAATAGTAGAGATCATCTGATAAGTAAAAGACATAATTTTTTTAATTACAAAAATAAAGTGAAGATAACTTAAACTAATTTAATAATAGTTATGATATTTTAATGAATAACTTCTCATAAAATCAGTGGAATTGAGTTCAATGTCAACAACTGTCAAAAAACTCAAATCTCTGTAGAAAAGAAAACTTCCGTTGACTCAAATCTAGACTCTATTGTATTTAATTGTTTGCGAAACAGAATTAGGTTAGGATTGGCTTTTGTCACACAAATTAAAAAATCAAAAATTAAAAATCCATTCATTTCTCGACAAAAGACTTTTGTTAAGACTTTGGATAAAAGAAATAATCATTTAATTGATTATCAAATAATTGAACAAAAAGTAAGAAAAATAGTGGGAAACGTCTGTTTCGTGAAATCTTTTATTTCTATAAAAAGCAAAATCTGAAAAACAAGTCTTATGTGATCAAAGGATGAGCAAGATACATTTAATTTAATTTACTCGTTTATTCCAATAAAGAGATAAAGCATTTCATTAACATTTAATCCAATAATAAAATATAGAAATAATGTATTCATTTTTATTTGTTATACATTTCCGAATGATCTACCAAGATAACGTTTATTTCCTTAATTTATTTTATTATTGAATTTAAATTTATTAGCTAGCTCAAATCACACAGGAAACTAAATGTACTATTTTTGAATAATTATGAAGTTCTCAGCGAAAAGTGATATGTTTTAACCACCCTTTTTGAGTACCCCATTGGCCACCCCTTTGCTCATATCTAAAAGCTTTGATTAAAGTCGAAGGGAAGTGAATTTGTGTTTATATGAAAACTCAATAATAATTATAGAGTCGACTGTGAATTATGAGAATCGAGTTATACAACAACTCCGACCTCAATAGACATCAACAAAATTCTTACTCCTATTATGTCTTCTATGGATTTAATTAACAATTATTTATTGTTTTACTCGCAATTTATTCTCTTAAAACGTGCGAACTATTATTTCTAGTCTTTGATTGAAAGATGGGCTAAATCTGTAATAATATGGCAAAAGAAAAGATTAAAAGTAAGGTTAGCACGAATTAAATACTTTGAATCAATTGATACAAACATTAATATCATTGATATTAACGTTTAAAGAGTAAAATGAATATAAAAGTCAACGAATTTAAAGCATTAAAACTGTGTTAAAAACGTTTGAAAAAAAATTAATTCATAAAGAATTGACTGAAATTTGTTTAATGACATACTTTGAGAGATGTCTTTCTATTCAACAATAATTATATACTAAACACGAGTGCGAATGACTTCAAATTATACCCCTTTAATGTAATTAAAGTTAATTTTAATCGATTAGAATATCATTAATTATTATTTTTTTGTTTTCCTCAATTGAATCAATAATTTTGTAAATTTTCTGATATATCTTTGAATTAATTAATTTTTTAAAACAATTGATAATAAATAATATAAGAAATTCGTATATAATTTAATTGTCAATAATGTCTAAAAAAAGTGTCACGACTTACCCAAACCTCTACTCCTATAGTGAGAAGTATTCCCATAGTTATCACTTTCTCGATATGCTTTGTTAGAGAGGTCTCGACGTGAGAGAGCAGATGAAGACGAAGACGAAGAACTCGATAAAAGGGTTGAGTCAGTACTTGAACTCTGAAGAGTTTGAGACGAAAACCTATCGTTTAGTTTATGATTCGCTTTTTGATTGACTTTATCATTGATTGTGTCCTCAAATATAGTCATAAACTTAGGTATGGGCGCCGAAGTGGGCAGATTCGGGAACTTTGATTTTAGCATATCTAAGGCCACAATATTGATAACCATAACCCAAATCGGGTGCTCCAAAATATTGGTCTGTTCTCTAACAAAAGCTACGCACGAAATGCACTGCATCTCGAGTTTACGTCTGTCCGGATAGAAGTTTCGGATCTCTTTATACACATTTGTCTGAAACTTTTTCATATCAAACAGTTTCAGACTTTTATCGATTTCTAAAGCAATCATTTGTAGGCAATTGGGTCTACCGTTGGTGTGATTCACGTCTGTCATTCTTACACTACTGGAGCTGACGAACACATTAGACTTTCCGACCCGTTTTATATGAATATTTCCCTCGTCATCGATCTTCAGTTTAGCACCCTGCACAAACAAATTATAAAATTATCAGATAATTAAAGATTCAAAAAAGATTTCATAAATTTATAATAAATTTTGATATTTTTAGTCATTGAAAGGAAAATATGAAAACATATATTAAATGTCTTTTAATATCTAATTATCTTATGATCGATAAGTGTTTAAAACAGTGATTAAATGAGTAAAATAAGTTTGAAATATGAAGTGAAAAAAGTTAAATAATTGGGAAAAAAAGCTCTACAACTCTACAGCTCTACAATTACTCTGAAAATCATAAATAAAACTAATTGACCCTAAATTTAGAAAATAGTATCAATCAAATGTTCCGAAACAATCGATTGAATTATTATAAAAATTTTGTTTTTTCTCGAATAACAATAAATACTAATTTCTTTAACAAATCAATAAAAATATTAATTATTTTTAATAAAGTTGCAAGATTATTTTTATAACAAAGGAAAAGTTGAAAATTAGTTTCAAAAAAAAGAGGTAATTATGAAAACATATTTACAGATCCGATGTATTTCTTGACGTCTTCAGTGATTCCGTCTCTCTTAGGATTCTGGAAACCATTCAAACCAATCCGATATCCATCGAAGCCAAGTTCAGAACCATTGATTGATATGACTTGTGCTCTGGCGTAAGCCTTAGCCACCCGACGGTTCTTTTCCATACATATTATTTTAGCCCAAATTTCGTCGTCGATTTGCTCCCATTTATTGAGTATTTCCTGAATGTGATCCTAAAAGTAGCGAACAATTCGTCATTTATTTATTTATTGAATCCATTCATTAACAAAAGGGAAGGAAAAGTAAATTCCATTTTATTTAATTAACAAATATTTCAATTAAATATTTTTTAAGAGAAAAAAAACAATTAATATATTAATCAAATGTTAATCAAAAAAAAGTCATTTGCATATAAGCACTGCATTTGTGCTCAACTGGAAAACTGTTGAGTTCTAATCCATTACCTATAGATATGCCGTTCCTTAAAATGATTTCAAACAATTTGTAATTCTTAGACATCGATTCCATAATTAGTGCAATAATTACTGTATATATAACTAAAACTTCAATACATAATATGTTTCACCCGATTCTTATGATTGACTTCAATATAAAAAAAAACGATTATAATTAGAGATTCGATTTGCAAATTTTCAAAATTACAATAATCAATGCACTTCTAGAATTTTGATTCAGGCTATTTTAGTGTAGGAGTAAACTATTAATTGTTTTATCTAAGAATAAATCAGAATTAAAATTATAAGGAAATTATATCTTATGTTTTCCTACTTTTAAATCAAATTTAAAGTTATTTCAAAACTTCAAACTATTTAAACGATACGTATATTTGATGGTTGAATAACCGATATATAACTGATTTCATATCCACTAAATTAATTTAAGGCAAAAATCTTATCAATTAAAAAAATAATGCGATTTTGTGTTCAGATAAGATTACATAATATTATTGATAAAAATGACTTCAAATCACTCAAAAGTATTGATTAGTTTTTCTAAATGCAGTCGTGAACTGATTCACACAAAATATCATTAGATATGACAGAAAACACTGGAAATCACTTTTGAAAATAACTGCTATTTTTGGAGAAAAAAAAGATCCTAAAAAGAAAACCAACAAATATTTATCAGAAGTCAAGGCTTCTGACACATAGCCTCAAGTTTTGGTTTCAAAATTACAGTCACTTCTCTGCTATTATTCTAATTAAACGACAAATTCAACTGAAAAGAGTCTCAAACTTTGTTTTGTTTGTAAAAACATTTGATGAAAAACATAACTTTTCAAAAGAATCCGTCAAAACTGATGGCCCACTGAACGGATTAAGTAATTGATTAGATGACTAACAATTGCCGTTCAATAGGAAAGCCATCAAAAATTCAGACCAAACTTTGAAAAAGTAATTCCAATAATTTTCTTTTAACACAATTGAAGAGAAAAAGAAAAAATTCTTTTGCCAATCATTTTGGGTTAGGATTTAATGAATTTCCATTTGATTGCAATTAATTTTAATAGATGAAAATTAATTAGATCCACGATTACAATGAACTGAACTGAAAATTATATGTTTCGGCAAAATCTTTGATATTTTCATAAATTCCTGAACAGAATAATAAGTTTTTTACGAAAAATTTAACAAAACTCTCATCAATAATGAGTTAAAAAATTTGGCGTTAAGTTAATCAGAGTTAATTAAGTTTTTAAAACTTACCCTGAATAATTTCTCTTTGTTGTTCCACATATTATCTTCATATTCATATGGATTGCTATCACTGAGCACTTCATGTGAACGGGATATTATTCTTCTCCGGGATATCATTCTCGTGTGTAAACTTGCAAAACGTTTATGACTCACACAAAGTCACTGTTTGTTTAATTGAGTGAAATTCAAACAAAAACTAAATTTAAGACAAACTTAACCACTGAATCAATATTTCAAACATTACTTCTATTCACAGAATAAACAAATAAAAAGTTAATTGAAATAAAAACTTAAAATTAAGGAATTCATAAAAAGATGTTTTCATCGAAAGGCAAACAAACTTTAAATAGAAATCAGTTCTGAAGTCAATCAACAAACGACTGATCGCTATATGAAAGCTATGAATGAAATTTTTAAAATTCAAGTTTAAGAACACATTATTTGGATATCAAATACTTTTTAAATCGAGCAAAAAATTGAACCGCTGTTGACGAGAGGCAAAAAACTTGTCAACAAAAAGCCTTTCTTTACATAGGATTCAAGTATTGAAAACTTGAATAACAATTGAATACAAACTGAGTCTACGATTGATTGACTCAATAGAGAACTCATCCAAAAACTATGCACTCAAAAGCGTTTTGAAGCCAAGAAAAACTTGTATTACTTCATACTTCGCCTTCACTTCAGACTATAAACTGGGTTAGAGGACAGCCCTCCTCAGTCGGCGCTCCACAAGCGTGCAATCGCTCAACAATTTAATCCCATTTTTGTCGACTCTTTTTCCAATCATTTGATGACAAATTATAAACAAATTTTGTTTATCCATTGATTGACAACTAATTAATTGAAATTATCTACTTTTATATAATTTTAGAACTATCCAGGCCAGTTCTAAAGCCTACCCTCATTTTATATCAACAAACTTAACTTATTTAATAATAAACAAATCACTCGAATTATTTTTTATATAAAAAAGTTAATACATATATATTATTGGCTTTAATAGAAAAATAATATATATATTAAATCTAATTCTGAATCAATTCATTAAACGAATCTAAGATTTAGTTCACTTATTAGATGTAATATAAGAAGAGCTCATTAGTGGTGGACAACCCTATTGTCTCTCAAAAGGGATAACGATCTCAATCTTTGAAGTCGACTAATGATGTCTGTCTATAGAATTAATTTGAGAATATGCAAGGGATGTATGACAAGGGCTGATGAGGCCTTACTTTCCATCAAAACAAAAAAGAAATGATCCCCAAAGGAGTGAAGTCGAGACTATAGACGATGTGATCCTTTCATTTATAATTAATTACATGACTTTACGAACCATTTATCAGTCAAATAAAGGATAAAATAAAAGAAAAACAAAGAGAAAAGGCGTCGGATTAAACTTAAATTTTAATTAAATTAAGTTCTTATTTCACACGAACCAAATTCTGTCCCAAAAAGCGAGTCATCCTTTTTTTTAATTCAAATTACTTTTTTTTAATGAATTAAAAAAAAACTTAATGTCATATAAAACCTGAAGACATGTCTCTAAAAGAGGGTCTTTTAATTACTATATATTTAGACACTAAACCCATTCCCTAATAATTCTGAGATTAATCTTAAACTAAACGTAATATTAATATTAATATTAGAGTAAACTATTTTGTTAACTATTTTTGTTGTTTTTTTTGGAAAAAAGGGATTCAAAGCTTATAATAAATGAATATTTGAGCAAAGAATTAATGATTTGATTTTGAATATAATTAGCTTTCTTTTAAAGACGAGCTTTGAATTAAATTAAAAGCAAAAGTAGCCAAGGAGAAATAATTCACTGGTGGAGTCAATACTCGAGAAATGATTTGTAATTTGTATGATCTTATGGGAGGACCTAATCATAAAAATCAATTACAAATGATATATGAAAATTGAAAAATATTTGAAAAATTCAAAACCGTTTTTAATTAAATCATAAGAATTGTAATGAGTCTCATATTTTAAAGCTAAACACACAAAGCGGTGGACCAACCCTTCCTTCCTTCCACTCCTTGGTTAGTGTCCTCAGCTTAAAGTATAGATCATTTGTGAATTGATTTATTCAAATGAAATTTAGATCTTTATATTCCCATCACTAATAAAATCACCAAAAAATATATTATTGAACTCTAGTTATCATTTCCTTAAATCTCTGCAAAAATTTACAGAAAAAAAAGATTTATTTGAGAAATACTTAAAAATCATCGAAATATTAGTAAAGCCATTGAACTTATTCTCAAACAATTTTAAACGCATTTATATTATTTTTAGGAAATATTAACGATTTCTCGGTTTTAGACTTTTAAACAATAAAACTATCGATTCTTTTGTACAAAAAAAAAGACAATTTGTTTATTGACTAATGTTTTTGCAATACTTAACTATCGAACTATTATTTGAATTTGAGTTCAACACAGAATAAAAAAACATTTCACGGCTTAACTACCGAATAATTAAAAGATCTTTTAAAACATAAAATGCGTACAAATTAATAGACAATTAGCGACAAATTGACACTCATTTTGACTCCGTTTTATCTCTAAATGAAAGCCCGTAATCATAGGTTTGGTATCGTTTTAGGATTGATATCACAAAAAATAAAAATCATTCGCTTTAATAGAAAAATAAATACTTTATATACAAAAGTTTTTTTTCAAAGAAATTTAAATATCAATACTTTAAAGAAGACCTATAAATAAGATTTAAATATTTTCAAGTTTAGGGTTGAATACCATTGTTTGGGATTAAAAATCTTATGAATGAAATATCAAGTATTGATTCATAAACATCAGAATCAATCAATTATTTCTTGGCTACAAATGAATGGGTGTTTAATGAAAATCTTATCTTTCAAATTATATAACAAGAAAATGGATTAGAAATCACAAGAAATGAATGAAGAAAAACCTGAATTCATATTCATTTATGAAATATCATATCATAAAAATCCTGTTCTTTATTACAAACGGAGAGAAGAAGTTTCCCGATATTCTCAAAGAATAATAATAAGGAAAAAAAAACTTAAATTTATTCAAAAAATTTTTATTTATAACCCAAATGTTAGAATAGGATTTAAACGTCACTTAATATTATTTTATTATAATTGTCTAACGCTTTGATCGCAAATAAAATACCTCTTTTCCTATACAATAGCTTTTAGTGAGTTATGGACCCAAAGAACGCAAATTATTTCAGTAAATGGTTTAAAGGCATAAATATTTTTTAAAAAAGAAGATAATATAAGAAATGATATTTTTGTTTTGTACTCCGAAGTAGAAAAACCTCTTCATTATTCGTTTTGCAGGTTTTAACTCCTTATGAATAAAACAAAAACTTCTTTTTTAAAACAAAACTTAGAACTAATTGACACAAATTTCAGGTACGGATCACACGTTTTAATACTAAACACAATATCAGGAATAGGGCTCACATTTATTCTCCATTTAATTCTTATTCAAATATTCGGCCCTTTTTTATATCAATAAAATCTTTATTGAATTATAATTATAACTCAGAATAATATCGATATTAAAATAAAAGTTCTTTAGTTAAAAGTCTTATCAAAATTAAGTTCGAATAAAATTTATATAATTTTTTTTAAGTGAATTTAAGTGAAATACTTTTAACGACCCATAGATTTTCAGTCACTCCTCAGCTAAACGTCTATTATTTGCATTTAATATTTAATACAGGAATTGAATTTAATCTAAATTTAATTCTAATCATTTGGACACAAATGGAATTCTAATGGATTGGGACTCAAATACAATACTTTCCAGACTTTTCCGATTCATCATAACTCGATTGTAATCCATTTATTACTTCACAGTTTTATTATAGTATTGAAACTCATTTAAATTCAAACAAAAAAGAGCTCAGATTTAATCGAAATTTTAGATTTTGTGATAATAGTGACCACTATTCCATTACTTCATTACTCTCACCATTACTTTTATAACATTTCTCACCTCATCTTTCATTACTCTTAAGCAATAAATATTATATATATGTTTACCTCCTGTTCCTCCTTAGGAAAAGAAGACAACAATCTATTCAATTATGAGAAGGTTAAAGAAAGCCATTTAAAGTGATATCTTAACTATCAAATACCAAGTAGATTAATCTCATGGTTTTAAATGCTTATCATTGAATAATGTGAGTAAATGTGGTAAATGTGATAATTTTAGATTTGAGGACAAATCTTGTCTTTCGATTTCATTTATTTAAGCAATAAATTCATCGAAACTAAAGTTAAAGTAATAATTTCTAATTATTTAATTTAAATTCTCTCTCTTTCTCTCCATTTATTAGGAAAATGGATGACCACAAACACATTAAGATTACTTCTAAGGTTATTATCGTCGGCACAAATCAATAATTGCTTCAATTATTTTGATTAAAACCATTACTATTTAAGTAAAAGAATAAAAAACTGGTTTTAATTATTTTTTCAATTAATTTAATGAATCGAAAGAAAATCTCAAAAAAAAAATTCTTTTTATACTAAAAACTATAAAAACTTATATTAAGACAAAGTTATCAAAAAACTAAAACATTGAATCAATTAATGAATAGAAACTAAATTCAAATGAAAGTCGAGTGAAAAGAAGAGTCATATCTGTCATATCAGTCATATCTGTCCGGGGAATATCCCATTAGACCTCTGTTCGTCCCATTTCTCGTACTGAAGATTAAAACAATTTTAAAGTCACTTACAATGAGATGAAGTACAGACCCAAGCCTTGGGACAGAGCTCATGGTATGCCCAGTGGTAGTAATGACAATAGGACTCATTCTTCACTTTAAGACATCTGTGATAATCCAAATAGTTTTGGTAACAATTGCTATCATTATATCAACATTTAGTCATAAAACATAAGGAAAGGAAAGGTATGACAGACCGCGTCTGGTTTTGGTTCGGAAAGCGAGGGTCATATGGAGTTGTCTTAAACCGTTTGTCCACAGAGTCATCACTCGACGCCTTTATGGGCGCAGACTTCTCTTTCTTGTGGTCATCTTTGGATCCACTCTTTTTATTGTCATCATTGGGTAAACCAATGATGTGCCCGAAGAATGAACCCAATTTGGATCCACTCTTTTTGTTGTCATCATTGGGTCCACTCTTTTTGGTGTCATCTTTGGATCCAATCTTTTTGATGTCATCTTTGGATCCAATCTTTTTGATGTCGTCTTTGGATCCAATCTTTTTGATGTCGTCTTTGGATCCAATCTTTTTGATGTCGTCTTTGGGTCCACTCTTTTTGTTATCATCTTTGGGTTCATTCTTTTTGTGGTCGTCTTTGGCCACAACTTTAATCTGTTCCTCATTGTTTTGCTCTTTGTTTTTGTCAGCCATACTTTGAATGAATAGTCCGCCGAAATAACCGGTACTTACACTGAGTCCAATCAAAAACCAGTCCATTCAAGGAATCAATACTTCCAACAAATCACAAATAATCGATAATCGCCTCAATTATATCATCGATTGTAATGACAACAAATAAATGACAATAAATCGATTCTATGGTCTCATCGATTCATCGATTCTATGGTCTCATCGATAAGTCTTAAAATAACGGAAAAAGTTTTTGCCGTCGGAACCACTTTTGAAGACATTCTTAAGGAACATAACATATAAGCAGTTTATTATTCAAATCAACGAAACATTTGAGAAAAGGAAAGGTTTTCTTTTGAAAAATGATGGCCTGAAGACAGACCAAACTCATAGTCAATACTATGAGATAATACTGAAAACGAATCGGAGGAACAGGTTGTAAGCCATTCATTATCTTCAAGAGAGGAAGAGAACAAGAAAAACATCAGAGTATTCCTTTCAGACAATGAATGTGAATCCATTGACTAAGAAAAAGGATAAGAGATAAGAGAGTGATGTCAGAGTGATGTCAAACCTTTAGCCAAAATCACTGCTTTTGATCTCTTTGTTTGTAATAAAAGTAAAAATAAGTGAAAATAACCAAAAATATAGACTTCTTTTCATCAAATATTTGATGAAAAGAATAGTCGGGAAACTCTTGTCTTGGAAATGACACCCAATCACACAAACAATGAAAGAAAGCTCTTCTCAACGCTTTCCAAAGTTTGCAGGGATAGACCTAAAAGTGATTATACAACAAATCCGACTTATATTCTGTGCCATCAGATCTCAATCACTCATAACGAGACAAATCTTTAGTTCAAATTTGAAGAGGTTTTCGCTGATTTGAACAAAATATTCTTCGATTAAGTGAAGCAAAACTCAGCAAAAAATCATTTCATTTGATTTCATCAAAAAAGGGATATTTGTTGAAAAAATACTCTTTTTATAAATAATAGCATTAAATAAACTCAAAGTTTATATTTTGAGTTCAATATATTGTCTTCAAAAATGAATAATAATTATTGAATTATGTTATTCAATGAATTATTGAATAAAATAAATTAAGGGATGGCCTATAGAAACACTTGAGAATACCTATCCTAAAGTTGAGTGATGTGGCCATACATGTGCCCAACCCTCTCAACAACTTATTAAATATATCATAAAAATTCAATTCTGATGTATAAGAGATTTTACTTCTAAAAGAAAATTAGTTTTTATTTACATTTGATTAAACGATTGCACTTCAAAATACTTTTTCAGTGTTGATGTCAATAAAGGTTGATGTCAACAGTTGTCCTGGACAAATTCATATTAAAACTTGCAAACTCAGTGAAGAGTTCTTGACTAAAAAACAAGTGTTTCCAAAGAATTTTATTTATTTAATAAAAGAATATATGATTTGACAAAAACACATTCAATAGATTTAAAGCAATTATTTTTGATTACATTTAATTAGAGTTATATAACATTAATTCAAATAATTAAAATAAGTGCCATAACTCTATAATTTATATAATATTGAAAAAAAAAACATATTAAAGAAATTGATTTTAGGTTTAGACACTTCAGTAAAAGACATAAATCAATAAATAATTACCGCTCTTAACGTCAGAACACAATAATTATTATAAATTTCTTATAATTTAAAGAAGAATTATAGCAATCATCGGATTGTTTGACGCCATTTAATTAATTCAAAGTTGAGCTCTCGATCGACAATATTTGTACTTAACTCAATTTAACCACAAACTCTTTCAATGATAACTTTTCTAAATTATCGATCATTTACTCAATGAATACAGAGTTTCGCAAACGATTATATCAATAATATTTACGAACTTCAAGAATACTTAAAAGTACTCTTGGTCTATTTGGAAATTCATATAAAAATTAGTACCATGTTTGTTATCATCTCAAAGTTTATATCAAGTAGATTCTATATTTAAATGCCCAAAGGCGTATGACTAGTATCTTTTAATTATAATTTATAATTAATTTGAAGTCAAAGTTTTCAGAATTATCAAGATTATCAGAAATATCATTTTCTCATATCTATCAGAATAATTATAAACAAGTAAAAAAATGTGCAAAACATTTTAATAATATATTTGTTTACAATTATTAACAAAAATTGATTTTTATATTAAATATAATTTTAATGAATAAAATATTTTGAACCAAAATATTGAAGTTTTGATTATTTTGTAGACAACAGTAAATATCATAAAATTCATTCATAATTCATACCATATATTAAATATGGTATAAATCTTTAATAACTATTTTAAATTAATTATAATTAAAAAAGATACTGGGCCATTTTTTGCAGCTTAAATTTTAAATATAGAGTCTATTTAATATAAGCTTTGAGATGATACCAAACTCATTTTCATATAAATTTCTACATACCCAGTCCATAGTTAAATAAGGTTGATGACAAACCTTGCTCATTGTTTGCTTTTCATCGAGAACTGGCACTTAATTCACATTTATTACATCCAAACCTTAAATTCCATGCCATAGGACTTAATAAAGTTCTGTTTTATTTTATATTACATAAGATTTAGTCCTTATCTCGAGAATTGTTTGGGTGAACATAAAGTGCAGTGAAGAGCACAGACACTGACAAAAGTAATACTTTAATTCTAGATTTTATATCATTTGGATTAATATCTGTTCTAAAAATAAAGTATTAACTCGTTTTAAATGTAATTCTATCGAAAACAATTCAATTTGTGTTCTGTAATAGCTCTGGACTAGAGGTGGGACCCTTTGCTCATCTCTTTAATAAATTATTTGTTTATTTAATAGCATTTTCGGTCATTTGTTAACTCGAAAAGATGTTTATATGACAGCGAATGACATGAATAGACATTTAAAGGCGAGCGTTCAGTCAATTTGTGAAACTCTGCACATTATCTTATTCTTTGAATTTCCATTAATTCTAATGTTCTCAGAGTCTGATCTCTGATTGTTTCGAATAGAATTCATAACAACCAGACTGTGACCAGTGTTTGAGTTTCTTGTGCTCATCGCAGTCACTGATGTCCTGTAAAGGGAATCACTACTTCTAATAGTAGTTCCTCTTCTCTGCCGTTTATTCTTTCTTAAAGGCGAACACTTTCTTAACAAAATCTTGAGATCTGTCTTAAGAATTGAAATTCAAAATAATTATATGAAAAAAGTGTTATAAATAGAGATATTTTTTTCAAATTTTTAATTTTTCAATACATAAATATTTATCTAAAAGTATCTAAAGAAAAGCATCTAAATATTTATAATTAACTTGGTATTTAGAATAAAATATAATAGACCTATCGTAAATCACTAATTTCTTATCTATTATTTTATTATAATATCCATTAAATAATAATTAATCATTGAATCGATAATAATACTAACATAAAATAGATTATAATAATAGAAGTTATTTTGAGATAAGACTTACTCTGAAATTCTCACTCATAAAGCAATAGATGATAGGATTTACTGTAAGAAAATATAAAAAATTAGTGCAAATCAGTTGAATATCGATCAGCAAAAAAGAGAAGTAACGAATCAGAAATCAATTTTTGAAATAAATTATGATTTAATCCAAAATTAGATTAAATTTTCTTTTTGAGTAAAAAGTTTTGAAATGATTTTTGAAGAGAGAAAACGTGATTTTTAAATCTGATATTCAGTATTACAACACTTTTTAAATTATATTTCAGATCAGATTTTTATTTTTGAATCAATTCTTTAATAAAATCAAAATAAAATTCATTCCCTTTTTTTAAATGACTTCAAATGAAAAGATAAAAAAATACGAAATTCTTTGTTTAAGACAACTCTAATAACGATTGTATTCTTATAAGTCTTATTAAATTAATTCATTGTTTAAAGTGATTTATTGTCAATTTTAATTAATCACGACTTACACCTTGCACAAATAAAACAAATCTAATTAATGCTAACCAAGAGCATGTAGTTTGAACGTATTTTAAAATTCAAACTATCAAAAAAAAAGTTGATAGATAATAATTTAGCAAACATTTAAAAAATTATCTTTTCTAAGCCATTGGCAATACTTTATTGGGTTAATACTTCTGAAACTCTTAATTTGTGCCCCAATTTTATTACCAAAACATCGTTTTTAAGATAAAAGAGTAATATTAACTGAAAGTATGATAAGAGACTAACCGAAGCTGTTGGCCATCGCTAACCAATGAGATATAAATGACAGCGCAATCATCGCATTATAGCCGGCATCTGTTCGGTAGATGTGGTCAATCCAATCCCGTGCAAAAGATACCATTAGATTGAGAATATGTATCGGAAGCCAACAAAAAGCAAATAAGACGACAATTGTCGACAACATTTTGATGACCTGAAGAGAACACAACTTTTATTAAACTATTTATCACAAATAATGACATCATTTTATTAATATTTATTGTGAGTTATACTGCATTCAAAAGTTTTGAGAAATGTTGATAGATGTTAGTAGATGTTAGTAGATGTTAGTAGATGTTAGTAGATGATATTAGATGTTATTAGATGTTATTGCTAGTAGATGTTAAGCCCAAATATCTTATAAAGTTTAGAATATATTCATATTCTTTAAAAAAAACTTATAGGCTATAAGTTATAGCTATCCGTATAATATAATTTTTTATGTCATAAAAATAATTTCATTTCAATCATTTGAAACATTTTGTAATTATGCTATACATTTGAAAATTGCATTCAATCAAATTAGAGTACATTTCTTTCACGAATTATATTAACTATCAAAAGTGGATTCTATTTCAGATATTATATTAACCAGGGATGGCAAAAGACCTCGTTCTCCCGAGTATATTCCCCCTAGAAACCAAAAACCCCAACAGACCTAGTGCCTGTCTATAGACGTAATGTTAAGTTTTCGAAATCCCAGGAGGGGGTATTTTACCAAATTCTCGGCTCCAGGGGAGGGGTATTTTGAAATACCCCCCCCCTATTTGCCATCCCTGATATTAACGTTCAGAAATTCATAGGTATTAAAATTTTTGAAATTTCTAATTAAATAAGAATAAGACAATCATTTAAAATAAAAAAACTTTTTAAAATTCATTTTTAATGCTTAAATGTGTTCTTTACTCTATTAAATGTAATATTAAATTAAGAAATTTTGTGAAAATAATGAATTTCTATATCAAATTTGGTCGATTTTAATCATAAAATTAAATGATACTTGGCAATTATTACTTAATGGAATTTGATGCAAATGTTGTCACATTAAAGTACAGCTATAATACTATGAATTCTACTTATGAATCATTCGAAAACTTGCTAGTATTAATATACATGTATGTGCTTTGAAAATTTCCAAATATTTTGAAATATGACTTAATTCAATTGAAATTATTTTTTTCATAAAAATTGCATTAAATCGATGTTTATTAGACTTTTACAGAATAAAAATATGTATAAGAGTTTAGAAAATATTTGTGATAACCATTTCTCAGAACCTTTTGAATGGAATAATATTTGTAAAGGAAAGAGAGAATGAGAGAAAAACTACCTTGATTTTTGCCTTATTCTGTGCTTCATCGCGTACGAGATCGGCATTGCCAGGTGTTGTATGTCTGAGCATTTTTAATGCAACTGAAGCGTAAGCATATGTTAAGACAGACATCGGCAGAGCAAAAGTGATGATAAATATGACCAAGGTGTATAACTTTCCATTTTCTGTATTCCAGGTCTCTTTGCAATCATAAACAGTTTTGTTGGGCAAGAATTCATCCAAAACTACTGCATCTGAATTAATCCATTGAATGAGACTCAAAGAAAGGGCTGACATCCAAATAATCAATACTATTGTCGGTCCAAAAGATTTTGTGAGTCGAGAACTTGTGAGAGGATATATGATTGCGATATACCTAAACAGATATAAATAGCTCTACCAATGAGTATATAACTCGATTGAATTGCTCATACATTCAATAAAATTTAAAAATTGGCAAAAATGCCTCAAAACATAAAACTGTTTTGAATCAATTCTTTTCTCTTTTAGTTATTTATGAAAATTATTTACATTTTAAGTAAAAATTTTATGAATTTTATATTAAAAAGTTTTTTTTGTTTTCTTTAAATTAAAATTCATTAAAACAAACTTTGTATAACTTGTGTTATATTCTGTCCCTTTGTTTTATTATTCAAATGGGAATTTGCGCTCAATTTAATAGATCTCAACCGACAAAAGTTTGTTTTCATTTCCTTCAGACATCGCTTTAAATCCATAGCCATTAGTAATGATCTGATTTTGAATTCTCCTCACTAACATTCTTACTTAGATTATAAAACCTGGCTAACAATGATGGGCACCAGAATAAAAGGTTCCATAAAAGAGACATCTATTTAAAGGAAACATTGATTTTCATTTTGAAAACGCATTTTTCAAAAATATTTTCCATTTATTATCACCAATGAAATCATTATTCAATATTTTCATCCATCACATCTCTATTTAATCGAAAATTCACAATTTATCAAAAGTTCCTAGATATATTTTATTGGTTCTTAAGAAAATTGAGTCCCAACTCAATTATCCACATAGTTTTAGAGAAAAAAATTCCAATAAAATGAAGTCAATAAAAGATTTTTTTAAGGAATTGAAGAAAAGTTCTACTCTTTTGGGATTCAAAAACTATTGACTGGTTTTAAAGGAATGACTTTTCTTTAACTTTTAGTAGTTTTTTAATAAAACGCAAAATCAATGATAACTTTGTGTTAATTAAATATTTATTTTCTTTTTAAAGTTTATTTACAATTAATGTTGAAATGATGTGAAATAAGGCTTTTTTCGACCTCGAGAATCATGAATTATAAATGACAAAGGTGAAAATCTATTACTGTTTGCTAAATCTAATGTCGAATCCATTTGATCCGATTGTGATTCAGATTGTGTTCATAATTACTTATGTAATGCAATTTAGTTCAAACAAAATCTCTAATGGAGTAAACTCTCAGATAATCTGTTTTTCCAGAGAACTATAATTCCCTTTTGCTTTCTCTCTATAAATACAAATATATGTCACAAATTGAGTCTAATCGCAATCGGATGAAGACTTGATTCATAAATCACAGGTGACGACATTCCGGCTCTGAATATCATCAAATGTACTGAAGTATTAACTATAAACTAACCAATTGTTACGTCAAATGCCTTCAACCCATCAATACTTTGTAGACTTCATATTTTCAAAATGAAAACATTTAACACATCGTTTCAACCAATCAGTTATCGCAGACATCCATTTAAACACAGTTTTGCTGACATTTTATTTATTTTACTCACAATTTTCAACGAAATATAAATAATTTGTATTCAATTTAAGAGATAAACTTCTGTTCACTATTTTTGTGTTATATATGTGTTTCGGCATTTGTCTCATTGTCTGCAAACACTTTCTCACATAATTAACATTGAATTTAGAAAATCATTCTTTTATTTAAACAAAACATTCAATAGTTTTGAAGTCAATTCTAAAAATAATTGTTATTTTAAACACTTTTTTTTTTGATTACAAGATTTCCTTCGGAAACAATTTCTTTAAAAGCTTTCTTAAGCATTATTCTGAGTGGAGATAATAATTACACTTCAATAGTAGGACAGAATAAGAGAGAAACTGAGCGAGAATTTAATTTCCAATTCATTTAAGGAATTCAAATCACTTTAAAGTTTTAGAAATAGAATTCATTACTATTTTTCTTTAATTTAGTGAAATGTGAGACAATTTATATTTATTTCATGAATATAACAAAATTTCATTATTAGATCTTTTTTAAAGGAAAGGGAGGAGTAAAACATTGTGCAAAGAGGAGGGCTTTCACTGCAATTTAGTTATAATTTCAGATACAAATAATTGATTAAAAGCATTAAAAGTCAAACATATACTCAAATTCATTCATCAAATGTTAATTCCAGTCATCAAAACACATATTAAGTCGAATGTAATCAAAATATTAGACATAAAAATACTTTTGTGACTTAAACCCAAAGTATGTTTGCGAGACATTAAGAAAATTGAAGATTAGGTGTGAAAATATTAGGCGATATTAAAGTATAATTTGCACTCTAATAACGACACTTTCTTTCAATCTTATAATTGAATCTTTTGTCCATTTATTTAGATTTGATTATATTTAAGGTTTTCTCATAAACTAAAAAAAAAATGTTTTGGCAAATAACTAGATTAAGGATTAGACCCTATTGCCTATATCTCCTTGGTAATTAATCCAATAGATTCTTTAGCTATAAATCAGTCGATGCGTAACTTTCAGAAAGAGTTGCTAATATTCACTGATATTATGTTTTTGGTCATATTTTTGGTCATATTTTTGGTCAATTTTCTTATATTATTCTTAATTAAATCAAATGTTTCTAAAGAATATCAAAAACTTAGTGAGTGAGTGAGTGAGTGAACGCGAGAGAGAGAGAGAGAGAGAGAGAGACAGAGAGAGAGAGAGAGAGATTTCTTTTTTAGAATAAAATTAGATATTAATCATATCATATGATGTAAATAACTTTTTAATATTAGTTTAATCTATTATGAAATGCGATTAAATTTTCAAATAAAAGGATTGGAAAAATATTTTGTATTGAATTTCATTAATTAAAAAAGCATTAAAAACTTTTTTTAAAATTTTAATTCCCTTTTTAAAAGTGTCCTATAATATGATAATATTTAATCAATGATATCACAGATATTTATAGATATTAATAGACTTAAAAGATATAAGAAATTTAATCATTTAATGTAATTATTGCTTATAAATGTATATAAGCTATAAGTTATTAATTACATGCAATGTAATTGTAGCATGTTGATTCGAAAATTTTTATGTTTAGTCTAAATACAAAATGAAAGCCCCGATTGTGTACATCTCTGGCTTCAAATACTATCAAACTTTTCTCAAAGAAGTTTCGGAAAAAATCACAAACGGATTACAACCGGTTTAAGTCATGTGTTGACTAAAAATAATAATCAAATTAATTAGAGTAAACATAAGACGAAATGTATTGAAAAAAGTAAACGAAAAGAAAGCAAAAGAAGTTTATAAATCGGGGATTGACTTAAACTTTATTTTTTTCCATTCGAGCGAAAAGTGATTCCAAAAATGTTTTAATATTTGAAATCATTTCAAAATAGTTTACATTAATTTCTTTATTCAATGTTTTATTTACTCAAAAGAATATTATTCATATCGAGTAAAGGATTGCTTACTTTAACGCAAAATAACTAAAATTCTTAATAAATGAATGAATATTGAAATCGAGTCTATATTCAACTCCAGAGATGTCTATTAAAAGACTACTAAAGAGATTTGTGGACAACTCTCCAAAATCTGTTCATTAAAGTTTGGACATCAAAAGTTAATGCTATTAATTGAGAAAAACTGTTATTTTTAGTTTGTACTATCAACATTTATCTAGACCATTTCATCTCTTATACAAATAATAATTTGTTAAACTTAATAGTTTTGTGACTAAACGAGACATTGTCATGATATAATCTTGATAAATTTCACCCCTTAACCATTCCTGATCCCATGTATTCAACAATAAGCACATAATGGAAAGTAGGCTAAAACTAAAGCACTTTTTCTATTGAGTCGTGTATTTACTGTGCGCTTCCGTAAGGCTTCGCACATAAGCATAATATTTGTTCTGACACTACATAACAACACAAATATCTTTTGTTTTAATTGATTTTACTCATATTATAATGCAATTCAACATAAGAGGAGTTCATCCGGAAATTCCCAGAAGTGAGACATTTTTATAATCTCAACATTTCAATTGAACTAACATTTGGTGAATTGAGCTAGACTCTTTGTTTCCAACAATTAATGTTTATTTTACAATTTACTTCAACAAACTTGTAAACCCATTGCAATCATTGCTTTCCAATCATATCATTTGGAAAATTGAAAACTGGAATCAATTTTGATTTATTGAGAAAACAAAATCTCATTTATATCACAACAACTAAATTAGTGTACTTTAGGCCAATTGTTGGCTCTTTTCGAATAAATATATTCATTAATCACATTCTTATGTAAACTATACTCTATTCAGAGAATATTCATTAAACTAATAATCAGTTGTAATTATCATTGAAAAGGGCTCAGGTATTGACAAAACTGATTAGTTTCAGACACTATAAATATATGTATATCTATTTTATGTATCAAACGATCAAAAATTAAATTATTTTTAATTTAAATGCTTAAACAAACTTTCATTAAATGAGTCCTCTTTTCACTTAATCATCTCTCTCTCTCTCTCTCTCTCTCTCTCTCTCTCTCTCTCTCTCTCTCCCCTCCCTCCCTCTCCTTCTCCCTCTTCCATTTCATAACAAATTAAACCTCAGAGATATGGAAGAGTCATATGAATGACAATTTAATTTGTGAGAAAAATAAATTGAATAACTTTTCAATGATTTAATTAAAAACAAACTTTTGTTGAATATTTTAAAAGACAAGTGAATAGAAATCGCAAATAATTTTCTTTAGAAAATGTTTGACGAAATTTTTTGCAAAACTATTGACTTAAATTCAATTAGTTTTTTAAATAATTGATTGTTTCAAAAGGAAAACATGAAAAATGTGGAGATAATGGACCGCCTTTTCTGTCGTAACATTTAAGTTAAACATCAAAGGTTTTTATATTTAATGTAATTCAAAGACTTTATTTGATAGTAAATAACAGTTAATTCAATTACCGATCAGAAATTGAGGATAACAGACATTATTATATTCTCAAAGGCTTAACTCCGGGCCCATAAGGTTTCGGTACTTTTTTGATCAGATCATCGGTAAAGACTATTAAAAGACTATACAGACTGTTCACTATTTGTAGAATACAAGGGCATTAAGCAAGGGCATTAATTTTAGCAAATGAAAAGGCAGAAAATATTAAATTGTAAAAGGATACAGTTTACACCAAATGTATATATTGTAGTTCTGACCTTTTGTTTTGTTTGTAATAAAATTACTTATGTATTGACATAAAGTCAATATCACTAAAAATTCTTTGCTTTTAATATAGATTTCTATTGCATTCCATAAGTGACAGAATATATCAAATATTTTCAAAATTTATGGTTATATATATGTTAAGAAGAAGTCAAGGATACCGGCATTCCTTAAATGACAAAATAAATGGCAAAAACACCATTTCAGTGACCCAACCATTAAATATTAAAATTCAATTTAAAAAGTATTAAAAACCTGTCGATTCCGATAACAGTGAGGGTATAGACGGACACAAAAACTGAAGCCAATTGCATGAATTGCACAGCAGGACATAACAGTGGTGGGAATATCCATCTGCCCAGCATAAAGTCGGTATATGTAAACGGTATTGAGAAGAGTGCCATGGTTATGTCTGATAACGATAGATTCACCAAAAATATCCTCAGTTCTCGAGAAGAACGTTTACCAGCGGTCAGTACCCAAATAGAGACAGCATTTCCAACAAAGGAAAGGGTGGCCGTCACTGTATATAACATAACAATCACAACCTGCCATTTGGGTCCAAGAAGTTCCAGATCTTCTTCTCTTCGAGGAAAATCACTTTTATTGTCATTGAAGTTATTACTCAAACTTATAATAACTTCACTCATATTAAGCAAATCTTCTGACTTTAGACTCATTTCAGAAAAGAAGTGCTTCACATTAGTTATACTAAATCCCAACTAATACTTCACTCTGTTTTGAGTTTGATTTTCAACAAATATTCAAAACATTTGATATATGAGACAACTTTTACGCATAATATTATCGTTCATTAATTGTTTGAAAACGGATTTATATTAACTAATAGTTAATGAGTCAAAACATTAAAACTTTTTGAAACAAATGTTTTTTAGTTCTCATTATTATAATTAAGTCATTAAAAATACTTTAGTTTTTACAAAAAGTTTTAAAACTTTTTCATTAATCGTTGGTTAATATCAATACTTTTAATAAAATCATTTAACAAAAATAGAGGACAAAATTTTTAGTCGACTCTTAGATATGATTTTGTTATCAAAATTTAAAATTTCGTTGAAATTAGAGACTAAAGCATAAGATTTCAAAATAAGTGAAATTCGATCACAAATTTAGTCATTAAAACAGATTTTATTCATAAATAATTTCACTGAAATGTTGAGCAAAAGAAAAATTATCTCCAATAATGTGTTCTTCACTTTCATCTGCACTCAGGAATAAAGCATTGGTTTGAGAATTGAGTGAATCGTTTGCCTGAAGTGAGTGTTTGCGCGATTCAAACACACTCTGACTGTCACTTTCCGGGCCTAATGTAGTGATGTTAGGCTGAGTACATCTCAACATTAAGTTTAAAAATTTCGCAATAATTGGTCAAAGCTTTTAACACAATTAAATGCTTATAAAATATTCGAAATACAAATACTTAAGCCTAAAGTGAAGTAAAGGACAATTCATAAATGAAAACCTCTTTTCAATACCACTAATTATAAACTTTTCAATAATAGTAGTGTTCAATAGGGGAGGACTCTTTCCATGATACACCCCCTAGAGTCGAGACCTTTGGCCATCCCTGATGATATCTTACCCTGGCGCAACTCATATCTTGCTATTAGTATGTGATTGGTATATATTTGGTTATTCGTCGGGTATTAGTAAATAAAATATTGGTTTTTTGTAGACATTTATTATTTAAACTTTAAAAGTATTTTTACAATAAAATTTTTTTTTCAATTTATTGAACTCTTCCCGATTCAGGTATACTCTTAAGTGCTATTTTACTTCAAAATTTCATTTCTTTTTATTTATAAGACTTCTGTAATTCTAAAGCACTATAATAGTTGACCAAGTGTATAAAAATAGAAATGGTTCTAGTCAATATTAAAATCAAAGCTTTAAGATTTTTAGAAATTGAAGTAAAAATTAATGGAAAATAAATTTTTTTTCCATCAAAATTAATAAAAATGCATTAGTCTTTATGTACAGTACCAAGTTTGTATATGTATAGTACCAAGTTTCAATTTCTATGATTTTATCCTTTAAATATGTTTTAAAAGAATAAATCCCTTTTGGAATGAGAACTACAAAAAAATTATTTATAGATATATTTGTGAATTTGTTAAGTATTTTCAGTGGAAGTATAGCCTTTAAATTGTTTTTCTGACATAAATAACCTTGCTAAGACGGAAATTAAAGAATATTTTGGGCCAAATTCTTAAACTTCTATTGAACTTTTCATAAGTCTTTAGGCAATACATTATAAAAAGAGATGAGTAGTGAATGAGTTGTGTTGAACACGAATTTAGAGTCTATAGAAAATCGATGCCATCATTACTATTACCATAAAATAAGGAAAAGACAAAATAAATTAGGAAAGAGTCCCCACTATTGGACACATTATTTGAAACTATAAAAACCATTTCACTTGAAAATCAAGGAAATCAATTTGAAAATGATTCCCGGATCTATTCCCTGGTCAAATCATTGGAGTTCATATTTCATAGGAAAAATCTGAAGTCCAGTCACTAAAAGATATCTGAGATTTTGTTTCAATCATTTCATTTCATATATTTATGGCTTATTAGGCAATGTTTGTCCAAGAGTCAATTTATATAGTCTTAACATTATTATATTTCCTCCTAAAAACATATCAAATATTTACTAATTATTTGATTGACTTATAAATAGTTAAATCAAAACAAATATATTTCAATCGACAAAACAACACATTTTCCATAACTTTCACTAAAATATTAATTAAAATTAATTAATATTAATATAAAGAAAATGTCAATCATTTCGAAAGAACTCAAAAAATATAAATGACTTCATTTAATCTAAACTCTTATCAGAGATAATTTCAAATTTATTCTGATTATTCTGAGGACAATTTGAGTCACTAATAAAAGTGAGTATAATATATACATATTAAATATGTAATTATTTATTATTCAGAATAATTTTATCATCTTCATAATTATGTTCATGTTCAATTTTATAAATATCTCTGAGCTGTTAGCAATCAAATGAAAAAATAATAAATAAAACATTTGTTAATTTGATTTTACAAAATAGAGTAAAAATATCTAATATTTAAGTGCAAAGCGATTAAACGCACACTTTTAGTGATCACAAGTTTTATTAAATACCAGATCTTATCGAAGAATATTAACAAATGATTAGATAAAAGATTTATTTCAAAAACTATAAAATTAAGTCAAAGTCAGTCATTGAGTCATTTATTCTATTTAAGTGTTTTCAACAATTTTTCATTAATTTATAATAAAATTTAGTCGAAATGAGTGAACAAAAAGAAGAAACAAAAGTCAAACCAATCGATTGGAAAAACATCAAATTAGAGCGAGGATCTACACCAGAAAACATCAAGGAAAAGTGTTTTGAATTGTGTCAACAATATTTAGGGGGCGTTTGGCTTAAATTATCTATTGATGAGACAGTGGTTAGAAGAGTGAGCGGAGGACTAACTAATCAACTCTACTATTGTGCTGTTAATGAAGACAAACAATTAAAGGACAGTAAAGTACCACAAGAAGTTGCCATCAGATTGTACCAGGACAAACATTTCAATAAATCTGATAGCGATGCAAATAAACGTCTGACCGATACTATTATTGCACTTTTAGTTTCTGAGAATGGTTTGGGTCCTAAAATATATGGACTCTTCGAAAGCGGACAAATCCAAAAGTATTATAAAGTAATCGATTCTTAATTATTGTTAAAAAAAATTAATAAATATTTGGTTTTTAATTGTTAGCATACAATGTTTCGTGACCATGATCAAACAGATTCAGAGATAGTGGATGATTTATGGCGAAGATTAGCCCGAATACATGCTATGGATGTACCCCTTAAGAAGACAGGCAATTGGCTCTTTCAATATTTTGATGAATGTTTAAGAGACGCCAAAGAGAGGTTTGATTTGAAGGCACTCTTCGATGAAAGTAAATCCATAACATTTCAAAAACATGATATCAATGAAGAGATCGATTGGCTTAAGAAAGTTATTACTGAATGCAATTCTCCCAATACTTTCACTCATTTAGATTTCAGACCTCAGAATATTTTAATCACTGAATCGGACGGAATAGTTCTGTGCGATTTTGAATACTCTTGTTATGGTTATAGAGGGTTTGACTTCGGAACTATAGTTTGTGAGTGGGGACGCAAATGGGGTGAATGGGATCAGGACGTCCCTTATCCAAGCGATGAAACACTCGAACGGTTCATAACTACATATAATGAAGAATCGGTTAAACTTAAAGGAAAACAATTCAGTGAAGACAAAAGAAATTGTGTGGAAAGTATGCTGAAAGAGGTGAAGCTCTTTACCTTGGTCGGTAAAATGTGGGTTTTATTGTTTTTGCTCCGAGCAAATCAATCTATTATTGCCGAAATTCCATTCAACAAAATTCAACTGATGGTAAATATCACTACTTTTTGACATAACAAATATCTAATCATTTCTATATTAATCGATAGGAAGCGACTGAAAAGACTTATAAAAAGTATTACGAATTGAAACATTGTTTTACTCAACAAAATGTTTTCAATAATTCGGGAAAAGACTACAATAATAACTAATATTTCACTCAAAAATATTTTAATTATTCTCTAAAATAAAATATTCTTATGATATATACATATTGGGAAAGATTTATAGGTACAAGTATATATTTCTTCCTATTTATTCCGGATATTCATTCAAAATTAATTTATCTTTATATAAAATAATATCTTAAATTTCTAAAATTTATGTTCAAGATTAAGTTTTACAGGATTACATAATTTTATCAAATACTAAATTAAATGACTAATAATTTTTTGGTTATTTATATTATAATTTTTTTTTAATTATTATGAAAAATAATACTTATAATTGACTTAAACTTTAAATTAAATTTCAAATGAATAATAGATTTAATTTAATCTCAATTCTTATCCAAATTATTATAAGAAATAATTTGATAACAATTATTAGTAAAATCAACTTTTTATTAAGAAGTTATGAATATTTACTAGGTACAAAATCAAAGTTGTCATCAAAATTGATAAAAGTATGATATTTTACTAAAAATATTATAATTCATCCTTTTTTTATAAATTGTTTTAAGCTCTTCCTGAAACTAGGATATCTGCCCACCCTTTAACTAAATATAACCTTTGTAAAGATAAAATACCATGGTAATGCAGATATAATTAAGGGAAATGTTATTCGACAAAATCACCATAAAATATATATAAGTGAAAAACGATAAGACACACACTTTTTTCGATAAACTTAAAGGAAAGTAATTCAGTGAAGACAATAAGAATTGCGTCTAAAATAATAGAATAAATAATATTATAAAATTGAGTCGAAGTCATTTAGTTTTTCAGTCTTTTTGATATCATTTTAAGTGTTTAATACAAATTAAATCAAAACAAAAGTCAAAACGACTTAAACAGAAGAAACAAAACTAATCGACAAAAAAGTCATTTTAGAGGAACGACACCACAAAATATTAAGTAAAAGTATTTTGAATTGTGTCGACAATAATTAGGGGACGTTTGGCTTAAATTAATTATTGATGAGACAGAGGTTAGAAGAGTGAGCGGAGAACTAATTAACCGATTATTGTGCTGTTAATGAAGACAAACAATTAAAGAATAGATTTTCCATCAAATTATCCTAGGATATACATTATAATAAATCTGATGCAAATAACTGATACTATTAGTAATAGTCTATTACTGGATAGAGTTTGGATCATAAAATATATGAACTCTTTGAAGACAGACAAAAGTATTATGAAGTAATTCATTTGATTCTTAATTATCGCTGAAAAATTGATAGAAAATTGGTATTTGAATGATTAGCATAAATATTTTGGTGAGCAAGAACAAAAAACATTCAGTCAATTAACCATTTATATTAACCCTAATATATACTTAAGAAGAGTGACAATTAAGTCTGAGGGGAATATCCGATAAAACAATCAATCAATTTATTACTTCATATATTGAAGAATTGGTTTAACTTAAATGAAAACAATTCAGTGAAGACAACAGAAATTGAAAAATATTGTCATTGAAGTAAAGATCTTCTCATTATTAGATTTTCGAAGAAAATATAATATTATTTAGACGATTCTAGGTACTATTTTTACTAGCATTTAAAGAACCTCTAACTGACATACCATAGACTTTATCTGATGATAATATCATTATTTTAAGAGAAATTAATCCCATTTTATATAAATCGATAGAATTTTACTGAAAAGGCATATAAAGGGTATTACGAATTGAAACAAATATTTACTTAAAAATACTTTCAGAAACTAAGACGAAGACTACACACGACTACAAAACTAATTAAATGTTTCCCTAAAAGTTAATTAAAATTTCCATTCAATTCTTGATAATTACTCTATTCTTCAAGGATTACAAGACATGCAATAAGAAGTCATTTAGACCTCCAATTGTCCATAATTTTCAAAATTAAGTTTTCACTACATTTAAAATGTGATCAATCAAAGTCTCAGTTTATTATTTGACAAAAAATATATAATTTTATATTCTGTGTCCAACAAAATACTCTTTGTTTCAATTGTTTTTAAGATAACAAAGTTTACATATTTTTTGTTTATATAAAATTACTTCTATTATATAATTGTTTACTCACAGAATAACGAATATGAATCATCGTGATGAACATGATGAACATGATCAATTAACCATTTTTACAATTTGTTCACAATTATTAAATTTAGTTATTGTTTCTAAGATTTCTCATTAGTTTAAGCGGTCTTCAGAACAATAGTGTAAACAATAATTCAAATGTATATTAAACTATTGACTCTTCAAAGACTATTTGACATTATTTAATGTTATTAGATATGCATTCTGTCAGGACACTCATTGTATCCTCGATCACTTTCATTATATCTTGGAGACATTTATTTTCGCTCCAAGGAATTTCATTCTGGCATCGAGAACAGACATTATATTATATATTATATAATTTATATACTTGCTGTAATAAGTTGACAATTGAATTTCTACTAATTTCTAAATAAACACCATTAAGTTGCAAGTTGAAAATAAGTTCGAATCATATATCAGGGATCTTTTTCATAAAAAATTAAATCAAAATATAAATCATTATTTATTTGCTTATTTTAAATATATTTTAAAAATGAAATCTATATCTCAAATAAATTAGTGATTGAATAAATGCGACCATTGATTCATACAATACTTAAGCCATAACTTTGTTTGTAAACTATTATTCCGTTTAACTAACAGTAAAAAAATGTTAATAAAAATTTTAGTTCAGTAATTCTGTATATAATTTCAGAAAAATCCAGAATTGAAGAAACATTCAGAAAAAGAAAAATGTACAAGAACAATTGCTAGATCACTATATTTATGCGGATATTTTATTGTTAATACATTGTATTACAAAACTATAAACTATACATTAATGCATACATTTAGTAAAGGATTCAACTTTTTGTTACATTTATTTTTAAGTTCTAATAAATTCTAATAAATATAATCAAAACTCTATAAAATTGAATTATATTTCATATGAATGAGATATGCATTGAAAGGGAAAGGAGTGATGTTTGGCGTCCTCTGAACGATAAGAAAAGAATGAAATTCTAACTATAATTCTCGTAAAGAATTTAAAGTCTGTTTTAAAGTGAAGAAAGCGTTCGTTGATCTCTATTTTCAAAGAAATTTAAGTATTTTTGAACTCTCGTCTCATCTCTTCTTAAAAAATATTTCATTATTTTTTGTGAATTTCTTTAATATGAGTTTCAATATATTTATTAGTATTTATTTAATCAATACTTAACTCGAGTGATAACTTTGAAAAAAATCACTAAATATTTATTTTACTTAATTTTTAATCTTAAATCTGATCTTAAAATAATCAAAGAGTTGTGAGTGTTATGGCCTTTGAATAAAAAAAATGTATAATGACTTGAATGTCGTTCCCTTCAAGAAGTGATTGACATTTTCTTTCAAGAGATGACTGAGATTGAGATCCGGTCGCAAATGTCTTCTTCACCAGTGATTTGCCACAAATAAACAATAATTAGTAATCGATTCTAATAAAGATAACCTAATATTAAACCTCATTCTAATAAGCAATGTGCAAGGTGATGCTTCACTGATTCAATCGTAATTTTAAGACAAATTTCATCATTTCTAACAAATTGGAACTATGAAAACATCCAAAATTAAGTATTAATTAAATTTAAACAATTTAATAGTGAATAACTCTAATTGTATTGTGATAATTAACCTTGAATATACTTCACGACCAAAAGGCTAAAATGTGATTCGAGTGGAAAATTTCCAAATTTTTTTATTAAATCAAAACAAATACTAATATTTATTTTTCCATTATTTAGAGAAACGCAATGGAAATACAATTTTCAAAACATTACATAATATTTAATGAAAAGGAAATCCATTTCAAACAGAAATCAACCGAAGAATGAAAGTAAGTATTAAAAGAAATACGAAATTTAATGCTTTGAAATCAATAATTGATTCCAAGAGTATTTCACTAAATCATCAGTTGAATCATTAATTGAATTATTCCATCAATTATTTATTATTAAAACAGAATAAGTATTAGAGAACAGAACAGACAGACCTCTCTTTAAATTATTATTTAATTTGTTTTTTTCGTTAATTACAGTTAAAACTATCAAAACATTTTACAATAGGCGTCACAAAAGTAAATGGTTTAGAATAAGAATTCCACCCAATTATTAATTATTTTCAAATTAACTTTTATTTTCACTCAAAACTGTAATATATTTAACTTTTGACATATTCTTAAGCACTTCCGGTCTTTTTATTTGCGAAATAATCGTATTATTCATGAATTCGAAAGTGATTCCAGTTTTTCAATGTTTGCACAAAAAACTGAACAAAAAAATTATTAAAAGATTATTATTATTATAACTAAATTTTTGTTAGCTTAATTAGTTGGTGCAAGTTTAATTAACAAGTAGGTTATAAAAACTGATGAACCAGTTTTCATAGTCATGAGTTGAGATATTTTTTGTCAAACAATGATTTGTCGAATTTGTTTCATAAAAAACACTTTTATTACATTTGATTCCATTTTAAAGTTTTGACTTCAATCTAATAGTAAAACACTTCCATTCATTTGGTGGCCAACAGTTTATACGGTTTTATACCTATAGTTGGCATCAAAACAATATCATCAAAATGATAGACTTATTCTCTGGTCTCAAGCGAATAGTCAAGAGAAGGACAGTTCATATCGATAACGCTGTCTTTCGCCTCCATTGGCTCTTGACTTCAATTGTCTTAATTGCCTTTTCGGCAGTAATAACTGCCCGACAATATGGTCAGCATTTTATCATTTTTTCCTTTTTTTGACATTTTTTCTTCAATTTTAAACTTTTAATTAATTAAAATAAATGTCTAAAAACTGAATTTTAGACTAAAATTTATACTTTTATTAGTGGGACAACCGATTGACTGTTTAATAGAAACGGAAACCATTCCGTCGTCAATGATTAATACGTATGTCTTCACTATTTTTTATTTTCACTTCAAGTAATCTCTTTAACAAACAATAAAATAATTCATAATTTCCTCTAAAATCAACAAATCGGCGGTTCTTTTACCGAATCCACTATTTTTAGTGAATATGTTTTTGAATAGTTTGCCAAAACTGGGATTCGCTCAAAACTTAATCACTTTAAGTCTATTTCCAGAGCGATAAGAATAGACTTATTCCTATTCCGATATCAAAACAAAACCAATTAATTTGAAAATTTGTCCCAAAGATTGTTCCCATCCTTTGAAATAGACTTAAATTAAAGTTATGTTTACTTCTATTAATAATTCTTTTAAAAAAAATATGAAAACAAAATTTTATTGAATATTTTAATTCATTTTTAATGAAAACATTTATAGAATATATTTGTTCTAAAAATTAATTATTCTTTTAATTTCATTACTAATGAGTCATATATTATTCAATAAAATTGCCTAGCTCATCAATATTTCCAAATATTTTAGATTTTTATGACTTATTAATACTAATTCTAAATAATTCCATTTATGACAATAAAATATATTAAGCAATAAATAATTGAACAAGCTGAAATAGTCTAGTCTAGTTTAACTGCAATAAATAAAATTAGGATTTGTTTTAAAATTTGAGAACTTTTAGGTTAATTAGAATATTCTCATTATTAATAAAGTAAATAACTAATCGATGAAATTTTAATTGCAGGTACTGTTGGATTAGCCAAACATTTCTTATTCCGTCTGCTTTTAATAAGAAGGTTGGAGTAGAAGTACCCCATCCAGGAGTGGATAACTCACGAAACTTATCCCCAAACGATCGCAAATATTACGCATACTATCAATGGGTAAATCACTTAAATTTTGAGAATAAATTCTAAAATTCTATGTTTAGGTATGTTTTGTGCTCTTCATTCAAGGGGTACTGTTTTATGTGCCCTACTATTTGTGGAAAGTATGGGAGGGGGGACTTATGAAGTCAATTACTATGGGAATGCAAATCGCTATTCTTGCAGATGAAGAGAGAGGTTATAAGAAGAAACTTCTTATCGAATACCTGTACCGCCATCTGAAGCTCCACCACTACTATGCCTTCAAATACTTTTTCTGTGAGATCTTATGTCTGATTAATATTATCGGACAAATGTATTTAACCGATCAGTTCTTCGACGGAGAATTTATGTCTTACGGACTAAATGTTATCAATTATACACAAAAAGACGTCAAACAAAGGAGAGACCCAATGATATACATATTCCCTAGAATGACCAAGTGTACTTTTCATTTCTATGGTTCTTCCGGTGACGTCCAAAAGAAAGATGCCTTATGTCTACTGCCTCTCAATGTTGTTAACGAAAAGATTTATATATTTCTCTGGTTTTGGTTCGTTATTCTTTCAATTATCACATTTATAGTAATAATATCGCGACTCTTCATATTCTTTGCCATAAGCATCCGTTCCCGTATACTTAAGACCCGGTGCCGGTTCTCCAGTTCTAAATACTTGAACATAATCTGCAAACACGGAAATATCGGAGACTTTTTTGTCCTCTACTTATTGGCAAAAAATATTGATCCGATTATAATGCAGGACATCGTCGCTGAAATTGGGAAACGTCTGGAGAGGAATGAATTCGTCACTCATATGACTAATGGAGACTCAGAACGGATTAATATGTTATAACTTCTAAACCATTTATTTCTTTTTATTATTTTCATTAAATTAATTAAAATAATTAATCTTTTTTACTAATAACTCATTTATAGTTCAAATATTTGCCATTAAATCGATTTTTGTGTTTAAGATTTCTTTTTTTTCATATTTTATTGCTATAGTTTTGGGTCTTTAGTGGATATCAGCACTAATTAGAACATAAAAAAAATTCAAGAAATGCTTAAAAGTAATTACAGTGAATACAATATTTTAAATACTTAGAAAAGTGAGCTATCAATTCACGCTATTAAACCATCCTAGCATTTTTTCTTAATTATTTAGAAAAAAATAGTTATCTTCAGATTATTTTACCGAAAATTCATTTGAAATTTTTTTAAATTCAAATATTTTTGACTAGATAGTTTATTCAGTCTAAACTTTTATAAAGTTTAGGTAAACCATTATTTAACTTTACCAAGTTACTTTCAAAAAAGTAATACTTTTATGTTAAAGTTTATTAAACTTTCAACAATTAAATGCTGTTTATTTCGAAATACATTTTTAAAAATATGTTTTTACTTGATAATTCATCTATTAACTAAAAAGTTTATATTCACTACATTAAGTGAACTAGTACCTTTTAAAACTTGAAATATAATTTTAAAAGCATAATATAGATATGAAAAGATGAAAGATAATGACAACAACAAATTCACTTAATTTTGTACTTTAATTACACGACTACTGACAACTCATAGTTATCTCTCAACCAATCAATCCTTTGATTTTATGATTAACTTTTCTAATGATCTTTTTTGCGATGAGTCGTAACCGAAAACATTTGAGTTTTAAATATTACGAATTGAGAGAAAATTTAGTGAATGACTCAACATTTGAAAAATAAAAGAAATTTTGTTTAAAAATTTGAAAATTACTCTCATTTGACATTCAAAAGGAGTACATCGATAGCAATATCTCAAATAATTCTTTAATTTTCACTTAAGTCTAAAGTTTAAGTCTTAAACTTTAAGAAATGCTAACATTTTTACAAATTTGTGTTTGAAATTCACTCCAATTTTCTTAAAATATGTGAAATTCCTCTTAATTTCTTTCAATAGATTCAGTTATAAACAGAAGTGAAAGTCAATCAATCAAAAAGTTCCCCGAATTGAATCTAAATTTACTATTATTGAACATTTAAAAAGTACCTGGCCATCCCTTAGTATACCTCAGCGCAAGTGTATAACAGTGTTATTGCTGTGATTACTAAATAAATAAATAAGCTTGTTTATTTGGATCTCAATTGCATTACAGAATTCAATAAATTCTTTGTTTTGCTTAAAAGCCATAATAATTGGTTTTCGTACAGAACTGGAAACTGTAGTTAATGTTTAT
This sequence comes from Galumnidae sp. Gr-Ori-00277, assembly GCA_034700165.1. Taxonomy (NCBI): domain Eukaryota; kingdom Metazoa; phylum Arthropoda; class Arachnida; order Sarcoptiformes; family Galumnidae; species Galumnidae sp. Gr-Ori-00277. Next base: position 10,130 of record JAQIXI010000026.1, on the reverse strand, counting down.
GAAAACCGAGGAATTCCTAATGTAAACCCTATGGCACTCAATTGATAGCAAACGATGCAAAAGCATAGCACAGGTTTCGCCAACTCATTAAAAATAGTTTGAGTGGAGAGTCATTCCCGCCATTCGTTTAATTAAATCCTTTTCTTATCGTTAAGGAAAAAATCAAATATTTGTAAAACATTTTAATTCTTTCCTTAAAAAAATGGTTTAAATAATTAGAAAATATGTTAACTTAAACTTTATTTAGAGTTTCCGCTGTTTTGCTGTTTTCTAAACATTATTTTTGCCCAAAACTTCTGATTTGAGTCTTCAATCATTAGTTAAGAAGAAATTCAATTATAATCTAAATATACATAAAAAGCGTTTTGTTTTATTTTGTGGTTCAAAAATGAGGCAAAAATTAGCGAAACTTTTTGTGTGATATTTATAAACATAAAGAGAACCAAATTATTAGTCTTATGTTCGCCTGTTTTATGTACTGTACTATCAAATAGGAATCCCTCGTATTGTATGCATCCGATGGTAATGAGAGCCAAACGCATAAACACATACCGCAGGAGAGGTCCTCGGCCTAAGACTAAATTTAGGATTTTGCTCCACTCCCGGTACTGCTCAGCACAGCTTATATGCGTTTGGCCGGGACTTCAATACCAGTAGTGAAACGCGAATGGATGTGCGTTCAGAGCACTGATCTTTTGCACAATTCTTATACATTTGAATGAGAACTCTATAGCAGACCTGACTATCAATGAAGAGGTGGAGGAGGAATCACTATGGGATGGGATGAGAGATGATCGCATGCTATGCCAGGAAGTGAAACATAACAACACCACAACTTTTGTTCACTCAATTCTAGTCCCGCTTCTTATTCATCAAATATTAATATTTATGACAATTGACTTAAATTTTTTCATTACTCCATTAGTACTCAAATTATTTTATTTATAAAAACCTATTCTTTACTAATATTTGTGACAAAAATGTTTTAATTCAATTAAAATTTAAGAATTATTTAAATGATTTGAAATAAAAATGTGTTCGCAAAGAGTTTTATTGATTCAATGAAAATGAATGAAAATTATATAATATTTGTGAGACTCATATCTATTAAAAGTTTATTCTTATTCTTATTTCTTAATTACGTTAAGAAATGCACAAAATTTTGATTTTTTATAAATAAATAAATAAATGCTTTCATTCATAAAAATGAATAGAATTTTAAAAACAATTTGATATTTGGAGTGAAATAGTGTTTTGTTTAAAAGTGAAATCAGTCATCAATCAGTGTTTGGCACCGCATTCAGGGTGGCTTTAATAGACCCCCAAAAACCAAGACATTGGAAAAGCTCTGGTCTGGGCTCATCATTGGGCTCATCATATGAGGAAATAGCGGTAACGGAACCTAAACCTAGTCAATTAGTCCCACAACCTTTTAGGAGAGACAGTAGTCGACCAGAGGTCTATAAAAAGCCAGAATTTCATAGATTATTGTTTTATAACCCGATTAGTCACTTAATAATGCTGGATATCTTCCGGAGTCTAAAGACTTTGTTAAAGACAAGTCGTGTCCAAATCGATAACAACATCTTTCGACTCCATTACTCGATAACAGTCATCCTTTTGCTGGCATTTTGTGTCATCATTACTACCAAACAATATGTCGGAGAACCCATTGATTGCGTCAGAAGTGAAGCCATTCCTCAGAGTGTAATCAACACTTATTGTTGGTATGTATTGATAGACATTAACCCAATTCTTGTGTCGTTAAATACTGTCAATCACAGGATTCACACCACATATACTGTGCCAAAGAGTTTACACAAAGAAGTGGGGGTGGATGTGGTGGCCCCGGGGGTCGATATGGAATCAAATCAAAAAGAATTTCGTTATCATAAATACTATCAATGGGTTTGTTTTGTGCTGTTCTTTCAATCGACACTGTTTTACATTCCCCGTTGGCTGTGGAAGATGTGGGAGGGGGGCAAAATACATGCACTTATGATGGACCTGGATGTTGGAGTTTGCAGTGACGCCGAGAAAAAACAGAAAAAGAAACTTTTAGTCGACTATCTGTACAGCAGTCGGGGTCACCACGACTGGTATGCGGCCCGTTATTTCTTTTGTGAAATACTATCCCTGGGCAATGTCTTGGCACAAATGTATATGCTCGACAAGTTCTTTGACGGAGAATTCCTCACATATGGGCTCGAAGTGATCAAATTTTCACAGATGGACCAAGGTAATTGTTGTGCACCAAAACAACTAAATAAGGGCTCACTTCGTATTTTAGAGGACCGAATCGATCCCATGATTCGTATATTCCCTCGAGTGACCAAATGTCGTTTCTACAAATACGGGCCGTCGGCTAACATCGAGACAATCGATGCCTTGTGTTTACTTCCTCTCAATATTATAAATGAAAAAATTTATATATTTGTTTGGTTTTGGTTTTTAATATTGGCTGCACTGACGGCAGTCGTCATATTGTTTCGTTTGATTATAATCGCGTGTCCGCCCGTTAGAGTATATCTGTTGAACCTACGTTTTCGATTTTCTTCACTAGATCATTTACATACTATTGTCCGCAAGACTTCTGTTGGCGACTGGTTTTTGGGTGAGTTTTACTTTTCCACTTTTCCTTATTTTCAATTAAAGTGTTGGTCAAATATAACCTTGCAACTTTATCATTGAATTTACATAAAAATGGTTGTCATTAGAATCAAATCCACTTTTGATATTATTATTACTAATATGACTAAAATATTTGTGTAAATCATGTCTGGTGTCACTCTTATTGCGATTCTTAAGTCTAGACCTATTAGTTATATTAAAGCGATATAAGTGTCACGAATACAAAACTCTTAATAGTTTGCTCTCAAAACCTTTCAATTGGTTCTAAATTTAACATTTATTCTGAAATGCAATGAAATTGATTTCTAATTCTGTTAATTTTAAGTATATATGCTAGGTCAAAACATTGATAGCGTTATATACCAAGAAGTTATCCAAGATTTGGCCACTAAAACAGATTCTCAGCCAAAAGAGAGCCAATCACTTATGTCTTCCTAAGAAAAGTTGATCTCAACTACAATTGAATCGGAGGGCAATGAAGAATGACTTTTGACACTTATATTGAATTTGGTCTCACCTGAAGACAAGCAGAGGAGTAATATGGAGGTAGTGTTCAACAGACACGAAGACAATTAAAGGAAAAGTGGCAGCTATTGATTATAGGGTTTCCTTGATTTGACTATTTATGAATCGATAACTAAATGTGAGATTTTTAGAACAATTATAGTTCAGAAAAGTTTCAGTCATTTAATTATTTAATTATTTTATAAAATTATTGTATAAAACTTTTCCAAACTTTTGTATTTATTTATTGAAAAAACGATTGGTTTTTGTTTTTCGATTTGTTTTAAATATTTGAGAAATAATTCAGATTTTTAAAGATATGTTAAAGAGATTTATGTATAAAAACAAAGTTTAAATATATTTAATTAAATTGAATTTAATTTTAAGTTGATTTAATGCTGTGCTGAGTGGCGCTACGCTCACAACTTTCAGGGATAGACACCAACTCTGCACTCGACGGCAACTTTTGCGTAATCATAAAATTCGATATCAAAGCCAAAAGTTTTACACAAAAAAAATTATAAGACGTTTAAGATTTAGTGCTTCTGTGCCTCAAGAGTTATACATCAGTCGACAGAACCCAAACGTTTGTTTTGAATAATTTTTAGATAATTTTAAGTTTCAATAAATGCCTTTCGAGTGAAAACTTTAGTTTTTTCTTTTAGACATAATTATTAGTGCATTAAAAGTGGTCCCAAACCATGCATTTGTGGACAGTGTCTCTTATTATCGTTTATATTCTGACCATTGATTTCCATTACAGTAAGTATTGTTAAGCAAATGTCAAAATTGAGTTAAACAGAACTCATTACTAATAATAAGCCGAAACGACCCAATAATTATCCCTTCATTGCAACTAATATGAGACCAACAATTATTTTTAGTCCAAATGAATTGGTTTAATCAAGATTCAATTTTGAATAATCGATCAGCTGTTCGTTTGGGACAGATTATAATCAAGAGCACTGAGAGTTCGCATACTCTATAAGGTTAGGGAAGGATAGCGTATGGATTGTGGCACAGACTTGAGTTGACTTCATGCTTAAATCGTTTCGATGCTAAGTATAGCTCAAACACTGTTAACTCAATGACACACTCATAGACTCGCTTTCATTCTCTAAAAATATTCTTTTAATGACAGAACAGATTCTTTTGTACTAAAATCTGCTCAACTCATATGCACTCAGAGTTTAAGCAAAAGTGTATTACAATTGAATTACTTATCGTTCAGATCTGCAAATAGACATTAGATATACTAATAAACTAGAAATACTAAAAGTACCATGCTTCTTCATGATAAACTCAAAGCTAAGCAACAGAATCCATAACTATTAGTAAACAAAATGATTTAAGACCTTTGAGTGAAGACACTAATTGATTGTAACTTGGTAAATTTCGTGATAAAATAGTTTCAAATAGCACTTAATTACTTCAAATAAACAGTTCATTTAAATGATAAATATATGTAATAAACAGTGAAAACTGGGTTCCAATACTTTCAATACAATTCTTAATCTAATTCTATGTTTATCTCCAAAACAATAAACATTTTTATTTTATTAACTATTTTTTTCAAACGTTGTCAGCATTTTTCCATCACTTCTTAAGAAATATCAATAAATCAAATGTTTTGTTGAAAGAAAGTTCGAAACGTATCCAAAAACCAAAACTTCTAATCAATTGAAGCCAATAATTACTAGAATTTGTTTAAATACATTTACAAATAATCATTAAAAATAGGTTCAATTGATTCACACATTTGTCATTTGGATTCGCAATCAATTCAAGTATCGAAAGGCTTTAAATCACATTTTAATCCCTTTATATATATTTTTAAAACTTTGAGTCAAACTAAACAAAATTCTATTCAAAGGTTCTGTAAATGGTTTACAACGAAATGTTAAACAAAACGACGAAACAAAAGTCAAGTGTAAAGAAGTGGTCGACGAAGCGCTCAGACAATACTGGGATCACTCTAAAGGTCACGAAAGTTATACTTTTCATATTACATTCGCTTAGGACCTAGGTCAAAATTTCCGTTAATTCAAGCATGTTCAACTACTAACAATACTTTTGTGAGATTCCTAAAAGGAAAAGGACAGGTGTGGAGGTATGTGTGATAGTGGGTTAGTTTTATATAAAATATCTATAAATTTCTATTAGAATTAATTACCCAATTATTTAATATTTGAAAGAAGGCCTCGGAAGGGGTTATTTCCTCGAAAAGGCAATCGAGAGTTCAGTTGTGTATTGGAGTCCAACACAAACACTAATCAATAAAACAGAACTAAATTTCATTAAACAACTAAACAAATATCAAATGAATTTGTTTTTAGTGAAACTCTAATAAAATTCAAATAAAAATTTTATATAAATTTAATATCGAATATATTTATCGTTATTTCAAAAGAGATTTGACATCAAAGGAGTGTTAATAACAAAAAGTTTGGAAAATATGTATAAAAGTGAGAAAGAGTTGATATATGACTTAAGTCAGCAATATTTACATCAAATGTCAAACAGAATTTTGTTTGCCTTGTAATATTGAACTAGACCATTTTTAGAAGGACCTATTGATGAGGAAGACGATGACAGCAAAGGAACCAGTCGTGAAAATAATCCTCGAATAAATCCATCGAATGGAGAGGAAGATGATGACGACGAGGAAGAATGTGAAGAAGTAGAGGATACCAAAGAAGACGAAAGTGAAGATAAAGACGATAACAAAAGTGAACAAAAAGAAGACGACAACGACGATAAGGACGACGATAATGACGATGACAACGAAGATGATGACAAAGATGATAGCCATGAAGTTGAAGAAGTGGTGACCACTAATGACGTAAAACCAGAGACCGAAAGTAATGCTAAACATGAAACTGAAGAGGAAGAGGAGAACGACAACGACGACAAAACAGGAAATAGTAATGAGTCAAAGGATAATACGAAAACACAAAACGACGAACGAAATGATAAAAAAGACGACAAAAGTAACGAAAAGAATGACGACAACGAAGACAGTCAGGAGAAACAAAGTAAAGACAATGACAACGATAACAAGAGTGAAGAAAATGAAGAGGAAAAACGACGTTCCAGAGCTCACATCGACGATGTCCTCAAGATCTATGAAATTGGATCTCAAGAAGTAAGGAATAGGGTTTTCATCATTTTCTTAGAATATCTTTAAATTTCAGGACATAAGTGAACAGAATTTGATTTTATCCATATTTCGTGAAATGAAAAAATTGTACGAATCGTCGGTAAAACCACTGGAAATGATATATAAATACCGACACATCACTACTCGACTGATAACGTAATCCATTAAAAAATATTTTTTAACCAAAAATTATTCAAATTTTCATTTCAGAGACGCAGAAATGCTTCGCAAGCAATCAATGGTTCTTTTCTTAGGCGGAAAGTCTACGGGAAAGACCTCTTTAGTCAACTATTTATTGGGGATCGACGGCACAAATATGCATTTGAACACGGGTACTTTGTTTTTGTAGTTTATTTGCGTATTTAAATTTGAACAATAGGTGCGACCGCAGACTTTCCTCACTTCACTGTTTTGAGTTATGGAGAAAACTATACTCGTCTCAGTCCAACCGAATTGTCCGCTGACTTCACATTTTCAAGTCTTCAACAGTTCGGACAACAATTTCTTGAAAATTATATCCAGGCATATAGAATGCCCATCAAATTACTGGAAAAAGTATTCATATTTTCCGATAAAATTCGTTAAAATTGTATTCAATTATTTTGTCAAAAATGACTAAAAATTCTTTTTATTAATAAATTAGATGACAATAATCGATAGCCCGGGTCTTATAGATCCTGTCGGCGGCAAAGTTGGTGGACAAGTGATCGACAACGATGTCTACCAATGGTTTATCGACAGAAGTGATGTTATTTATATAGTTATAGACGTCACTCAAATCCAACTCTCAACTGGACTCAAACTTTTGATCGAACAGCTCAAGGGTTAGGACAACCTTTTGATAACCAATTTATAAGAATTTTTCAATTAAAGGACGAGACGTGCGCTTCATTCTAAGCAAAACAGATGTAGTCCAACAACAGTCTCATATCGTACAAATCATTGGTCAACTCTTATGGATGTTATCCCCAATAATGCCCGACGAAAGGCCTCCACAAGTGTTCGCTTTGACGAGTGAGTCATCGGATTCTCAAATAATGTCAAATTTTAAACATTTTTATATTAAAAGCGGTTCCACAAGATTTTTACGACGCATTCATCGATGATCAGGAAATTTCATGGCTTAAAGATTTGTCGAATCAGATAATGGGTATAAATCGAGTCGAGTCGAGAATAGCAGCCCTCAGACGTCACGCCATTCGTGTTAGAAATCACGCAAAACTGGTTGACTGTTATTTATCCACTTTTTACAAAAATAAAGGGATTTTCACTTTTGGTAATTTATATTATGTGCTAAATTATAGGACATAACTAAATATTTATTTCAGGCGCCAGTTCTCGACAACTGGCCAGTGATATAACTGAAAACCCTCATCAATATAGAGTTTATAGCGGAGCTTTGGCCGGACAGTCACAAAACATTTCAAGATATGATTTACCGGATCCGGGAGTTTATAGAGAATTTTTTAGGTCTTTTCTAACCTTTAGTCTAATGAAAGAATTACAAAAAAAAAACATTTCTTTTTTCAGATCTAATCCATTGATTGATTTCAAGCCATTGACGTCCACCTGTTCCTACTTCAAAGGCTGTCCGATCGACAAATTGGACATCACTATAGCCTATCAGTAAATAATTGCTTTAATTATTCAATTGAAACTAAAAGAACTTACTTTTAATAGACTTCCAGAACTGGTGGGAAAATACAAGAAATTGACTCGAATACAACCCTATCCTTAGGAGCGAAGAGATGGCCATCGATTTAGAAATTTATTTTCAATAACTTATTCGTTGAAAATAAAAATCATTTATTTTGTTTCGATGAAATGATTTGCCGACAAATCCGGAGATAAATCACTTTTAAATATATTTTTCATAATTAAAAATATTTGAGTCTAAAGTTTAGAGAAAATCTACGAAACAATTATTAAAAAATTATTGACTAAATAGTGATCAGCATCTGATGGCTGTCCCGATGGCCATAAAAGTGCCAAAAGTTCCGCCGCCCTTATGTTAAGTATTCATTACATTAAAACTAAAACATTCGGAGTTATCATTACCTGAATCATCACTTTTGCCATCGAAGACAAGAGTTCCCGTCCTCTCAATCCTAATCTGTAATATGTTTTGAACGTCAAATAAATTCATTTAAACTTTAAATTCATTTAGAATTGAATCAAAAATATATTTCCAATAAAAGGGTTTTAAGAATAAATATTATCAATGAATGGGAGGTCAGAGTCAGACCTCTTTAATTATCAGACATTTTATAAAATTAGTTTTCAATTCTCCCGGAGTTTATTTTGACTCAATTTTAAATAAAATTTGATTCAATTATAAAACTAAATACAGACCTCAAAGCGTTTAGTCCTCCGAAGACAACTCCAGAGGCCATTCCGACACACATTCCCTATTAATAACAATTATTTATTGGTAACAAAAAACAAGTGAAGAACTAAAACCATTGCGAATCCATATTTGACTCTATCAAAACACGAGGGCTGCTGTCGATTACCATAAACATTACCGACGGCCGGCATTTCCAGATATTAAGAGGATATTCTCTTCAAATGAGATAATTTTCACACAAAAAATAGTTAAGAATTTGTCGGCACTTTTAAGCGCTTCCAATGTTTTCTTTTTCACCTAAAAATCTTAAAAGATATCCGATAGATGTGACCACAAATGAGATAAACACACAAACATTTAAAATGATCCTGCGCATTCTCTCATATTTATCAGTTCTGAAGGGAACAGACATTGACACTATAATAAATGCCCTGGATAAGTGTGAGGCTCAGTGGTCTAGGGGTATGATTCTCGCTTCGGGTGCGAGAGGTCCCGGGTTCAAATCCCGGCTGAGCCCAGTTTTTTTTGTTTATTTTACTTTTAAATTCAAATTCTAAAGTAATTTAAGATAAACTTTTGATAATTGGAATGACTTTTAATATAATTTATAAAACAATAAATAAATGATAAAATGTTAATTAATTGCATAAATTGTCACTCATTTGTTTTAATCAAACGAATTACAAGTTTTTTGATTACATTATATATTAAATTAGGTTTTCATTCAATGTTTTTGATGGCAATAAACAATTGATTATCGCTTTGGTTTCCAAAGACCTAATGTTTACAATAATTTTAATTTACTATCGAATCAAAGGAATGAAATTTATTACAATTGTTTGCGAATCTTATAATAGTGGCCATACTTTGGAATAGAATAAAATGGAAGATATGGAGACAAATGACAACTTTTTACCGATGAGTTAATTACATATTTGTGTTTAAAATAAATGAAAAAAAGATCTAAACTTAAGTTAATTTAAGTAAATAAAAAATATTTAAAATAAAATATACTGTTATTTGATATACAATTTAAAAGATGAGTTCAGTCAAACTTTTAGTGCAAAATAAACTTTAATCCGAGATTTGTTTGGATGAACACAAATGAGAGAAATAATAATTTAGTGAAACATTTCATTTCATTTCTGTCTTTTGTTTGCATTCAAAGATCAGAAGCCAACGACTAATTCATTGATGAGTCGCCGCTATGGGTGTCATGAGATCTGGAACTGTTTGATCGTTTGTAGCGATAACTTTGTGACACTCAGTACTGGTCGACGACTGATGGCTCGCAACAGCCGTTTGGCTAACGTTCGCTATTTTATTAAATTTGCAATTATTGACCGAACGGTAGTTTTTGAACCAACGGTGAGATAACACATCTTCGGCTGAGAGCCGTTCTGCTGGTTCTAAACGCATTAGATTTTTAATCAAACACTTAGCGTGCGGTGAGAGTGAGTCGGGAATGGAAAACGTTCCTCTTCTGAT